>JANHGB010073494.1:451-13301 GCA_026283785.1 Coracopsis vasa
AAAGTTGGGGCTGTTCAGCCTGGAGAAGAGAAGGCTGCGTGGAGACCTCATAGCAGCCTTACAGTATCTGAAGGGGGCCTATAAGGATGGTGGGGAGGGACTCCTCCTTAGGGACTGTAGTGATGTCCTAGTGACTGTAGTAGGACAATGGGTAACAGGTTAAAACGTAAACAGGGGAAGTTTAGATTGGCTATAAGGAACAAATTCTTCACTGTGAGGGCAGCGAGGCACTGGAATGGGTTGCCCAAGGAAGCTGTGAATGCTCCATCCCTGGCGGTGTTCAAGGCTGGGTTAGGACTAGATGATCTTAAGGTCCTTTTCAGCCCTAACCATTCTATGATTCTATGATCTATGATTTTATGGATAAAACTATAAAACACATTTATGGAAAATTACGTTATTCTCAAATCAGAGATTTTCAAACCAAGAAGTGTCAGTAGTGCTTATGGATACCGAGATATTTGTATCACCTCTTTCAATTATTCACACAACTAAATATTATTAAGGTCATTCATACAAATTAGCAAACACAAAATCTAAGATATAAACAGATTAAGTGGAGATAAAGACCTTGCTGGAAGTAACTGAGAACAATTGTATGCAACTCATAAGAGCGATGATTAAATAAGCTTTTCCAATTCACTGTTGGTCAGCTAGTCTTATCATGACAACAGACTGCTGCTGAGGATATGGTACTGAGCCCTTATGGTAGCAGAACAATCGTCTTTAATCATAATATGAATGAGCTTTCGCAATGCCAGAACACAAGCATGTATTATCCTTGAACACCAACAGAAAGGGGATCCAAAAGTCTCTAGGAAAGCAGTTGCATTCAAAAAAGATAGAAATTATTTCTAAACATTTCTTGGAGCTCAAATCAAAGAGTTGCATATTATGGAAATACATGAACACCCAGTAGCCCCTATCTGCTGCGCAGATGGTCACTAGATGCAACCTACAGACAGAATCAGCAGTGAACTATAGTGTTCTGAAATATTTTCCAACCATCCTTTACTGATGAAGTTACCTTTATCTAAAGAGTGAATTACAGAAGACAGCATTTGCAGAACTTGAAGTGTCTTGTCCTCTGTCCTAGTTGGAAGTTTCACTACTTTCAGAAGTTCAGCTGATACACTTCTAAATATTTACAATGAAAGGTGTTAAGTGAACAAATGGCTCACCAGAAACACTAAGAACATCGCTGCCTATCACAAGATCCAGTAATAGAACATTTTATGTGGTATCTTAAAGCTGTATCATCATTTTGGTAGAAAAAGAGAAAGAGAAGAGAGGAGAATTGCACAACAGAAGCTTTCTACAGGAGCCACACATATAAATCTATGAAATCTTGCCCAGAACAACGAGTTAACCCAGACAAATTTTCAAGACTTACGAGATTTAACAAGTGCAAAGAATTTATGCAAAGAGCATTCTGCCATTACTAGACTTCCTCAGAGTCTACTCAAATACAGTCACTTTCATCAGACCTTCACAAGCCTTTGTGTCTAATAGCACAATTGCAAATATTAATGAGTGCAGCTATCAATCAAAATTTGGACATTGACTCCATACAGCTTCCACCATGAAAATACTTTGTATGACATCACTTTTTAAAGTCACAAGAATTCAAAAGCCACTCTTAAAAAGCAAAAACATACTCTGTCACATCTAAGAAGCTACACATGGATAACTAATGCTAAAGGAATGCAAACACTCTGTATGTGACAGCACTCAAATTTGTGCATGAACTTAAAAACCACACATCTTTCCAATCAGTCAACACACAGTAAGGCAGTATCCAAGTGCACAAAGGTATGCAAACTACATCCTTCCTCCCACTGAAACGTCAGTGGCAAAGTTGCTACACAAGCATTTCAGTAAAGTCTGAAATACAATATGACAGTTCTCAAAAAAAACTTGTAACATTGTTGCATTTTATAGATATCTTAACAGCATCAACAGTTTCTTTAAAAATGAAAGAAAAACTGGTTTGTGTGTGCCCATTATGCTTAAAATACATCTATTTTTAGTTTCTGATTACACAGGATCTTGAAAAATGAAAAAATGAACATAGGTTTTATGGTACAAAAATAAAATTATTGTAAGATGGATAGATTTCATCATTAAGAAGTACTTCTATTGAGCAAATTTATTAGAACATCATCATAATACTTTTAAAATACATTTAAGAGTTACCCTCTGATGATATAAACAGCAGAAGTTGCTAATATTTTTTCACTAATCACAAATAATTTCATTATACGTTATTTATTAGGCTTTGGTAAGCAAATAGTGACAAAAAAACCTCCCAAACCCAAACAATTTTTTTTAGTTTCCATCACGTCTATGCTGCTTCTTCATACTCCCTTTTAATGAATGCCTTTTTTGTCCCTTAGCTTATTGATACATATCACAAAACTTCTGTGCAGTTTTCAGCACAGATACCTTTCTGCTTTAAAAGCAGCATGACCTCTCTGTAAATGCCTGGAAGGATTCCCGCCAGCTTAGCCACCAACTGAAGTGCTCCAGCTTCACTGTGTACCTGGACAACATGAGCAAGAGATCTATGATTACTGTCAACAAAGTTTAGCTCCATTCTGCTCATTGCAGGTAAGTATTTTCCAATTATATTCTAAACATCAGCACAAGTAGTGGGGCATATAGCTAACAGAAGACAAGAGGAAGGTGTACAAGCAATAGTACTCCCAACAGTCACAGAATTGTTCAGGTTGGAAGGGTCCTCTGGAGATCATCCAGTCCAAGCCCCCTGCCAAGGCAGGGCCACCTAGAGCAGGCTACACAGGAACGCATCCAGGTGGGTTTTGGATGTCTCCAGAGAGGGAGACTCCACAACCTCCCTGGGCAGCATGGTCCAGTGCTCTGCCAACATAAAGAAGTTCTTCCTTAGGTTGAGGTGCAACTTCTTATGTTTTTGTTTATAGCCATTGCTCCTTCCCCTGTCACTGGGCACCACTGAAAAGAGTCTGGCACCATCCTCTGAGATATTTATGTGCGTTAATGAGATCCTCTCTCAGTCTTCTCTTCACTAGACTGAACATGCCCAGCTCCCGCAACCTCTCCTCATAAGAGGAGATGCTCCAGACCCCTGATCATCCTTGTGGCCCTCTGCTGGACCCTCTCCAGAAGCTCCTTGTCTTTCTTGTACTGAGGAGCCCAGAACTGGACACAGTACTCCAGATGTCAGGGAGTCAGATGTCAGGCCAGTACCAGGGAGGATAACCTCACTTACCAGGGTCAGTAGAGGGGGAGGATCACCTCACTTAACAAGCTGGCCACACTCCTCCCAATCCACCCCAGGACACTATTGGCCCTCCTGGCCCATAGTCAACTTATCCACTGGTACTCCCAGATCCTTGTCAGCTGAACTGCTCTCCAATAGGTCAGACTCCAACCTGTACTAATACCTGGGGTGCTTCCTTCCCAGATGAAGTACCCTACACTTGTCCTTGTTGACCCTCATTAGGATTATCTCCGCCCAATTTCCCAGCCTATCAAGGTCCTACTGAATGGCAGTGCAGCCTCCTGGTGTATCAGCCACTCCCCCAGCTTCCCATCACCAGGAAACTTGCTGAGGGTACACTCAAGCCCTTCATCCAGGTCACTGATAAAGATGTTTAATAAGACTGAATGCATTATTGATCTCTAGGGAACACCACTGACTAAAGGCCTCAAACCGGATTCTATTCTGCGGATCATGACCCTCTGAGCTCCGCCATTCAGCCAGGTTTTGATCTACCTCAGTGTCCATTCACCTAACCCACATTTCCTAAGCTTACCGAAAAGGACGTTATATAGGAAGATAGTATCAAAAGCCTTGCTGAAGTCAAGGTAGATAACATCCACTGCTCTGTCCTCATCGACCCATCCTGCCATGTCATCATAGAAAGCTATCAGATTGATCACACAAGATTTACCCTTGGTGAATACATGCTGACTAATCCTGATGACCTTTGTCTCTTCTACATGCTTGGTGATGACCTCCAGAATGACCTGCTCCATCACCTTTCCAGGGATGGAGGTGAGGCTGACTAACTGATAGTTTTCCACGTCCTCTTTCTTGCCCTTTTTGAAGATAGAAGTAACTCGCCTTCCTCCAACTATTGGGCACCTCTCCCGTTCTCCATGATTTTTCAAAGATGATGGAGAGCAGCAGAGCAACAACATCTGCCAACTCCTTCAGCACCCATGGGTGCATCCTCTCAAGGCCAATGAATTTATGGGTGTTAAATCTGTCTAGCCTATCCCTAACCTAAGAAGAAATGAAATTCCGTATTTAGTTTACTTATTCACCTTAAGATTTTATGGTTCTGGGGACTGAAATAACATGACTGCTCCACATTTGCTTGTGTCGTGGTTTAAGCCCAGCCTGTCAGTCAGAAAACCACGCAGCCCACTTGCTCCCCTCTCTTCCTTCCTCCCCCCACTCCCAGAGGGATGGGGAAGAGAATCTAAAGAATGTAACTCCCACGGGTTGAGATAAGAGCAGTCCACTAAGATACAACACAAATCACTACTGCTACCACCAATAATAATAATGATAAGGGAAATAACAAGGGAAGAGAATACAATCGCTCACCACCCAGCCCGACCAAGCAGAGAGAGAGAGAGAGAGTGATCGCTCTTCTGGGTAACTCCCAGTTCTACATCCTGGACATGACATGCTGTGGTATGGAATACTGCTTTGGCTAGTTTTGGGTCAGGTGTCCTCTCTCTGCTTCCTCCTGGCTTCGCCTCCTCCCTGGCAGAGCATGAGGCTCAGAAAGTCCTTGATCAGACTAAACATCACTAAGTCACAACTGAAAACATCGGTGTTAGCAGCGCTGTTCCCAGGCCGAAAGTCAAAACCACAGCACTGCACCCGCTACTAAGAGAGAGAAAAAATGACTGCTACTGCTGAACCCAGGACAAAGGTCCATTCAGATATTAACATGTACTTCCATGGGGCAGTGCTCTTCAAATACAATGTCAAAGAAATATTCTAGTTTATTCTCCAAACATCATAAAGTAAACCATTGACATTACAGTAATATCTATATATAAATCTCTCCTCTTTGAAACAGCAAGAAAGACTGATGTACTCCTGAATCAAGTACATAACCTATTCTGGTCTTTACAGTTTCTTTTACTTTTCTTCTCAGAGCTATTGTGCTCCTAGTAGGATCCAGGTAGATTTCACCCTTCATTTGCATAACGATGGTCAGTAGGTAAGAAGAGAAAACATATACTCACCAAAATAACTGAACCAATCCATTCTTTATTGCGACATTACATCAATTTTTCTGAACTTCAGCAAGTCCTAGACGGTCTATCACCTACATTATCTGAAGGGTGTATCCTCATCAGGATGTACCTACCTTTTTTTCTGTGCATGTCAGAAGATAAATTGTTTTCCTGTCATTACAGTGATTTGTTAGCAGGCTTGCTACCAACAAATATCCACAATATACCGTTCACCAGTAGTGCTCCTGCAGAAGAAGATAGTCTGACATTTAATTAGTGAACATTTATAAAGCTATCAGGGAACAATTATGATTACCAATTCTATTATGTAAGAAGCAGCAGATGATCCTTATTATTATTTTGAATAGTGAGACAACCATATGTCTCAAGCCAGGAGGCGTCATAATTTTATATATGTGGTAGCAATTTACATGAGAACCTCCTCTTGCTCATTATATTTCTAGACAAGGTCATTGCTGTGGTCATTTTTGCAGAGAAAGTGCTTAGGAAATACAGGCAGTACAAATTATATTAATCATACAAACATCCAATCTCCAAATGATTACAATCACTTTGAGATAATGATAACAGCTAATGTTGGCTAGGTTTTGATTGATGCTATGTTTGTTAAACATTTTTAGAAATAACAATTAAATTCTGTGTTTCTTGATTTAACCATTGAATTTATTCCTAAAATACATGATCTTTAAACTCTTTATGAGCTTATTTAAATGTCAGATTTGTATTTCAATAGGAATCTGGCTATCCATCTGAATGTGGTTTTACCAGCTTAAAAAAAACCCAATATGTATTATAAAGAATGGAATAATACTGAAACAATGAGCAGTTCAGAAATTACTTTTATTGCCTAATCATTAATCTATACAAAACTAATGCTTATTCTGAGCTTGTCAGCAGCTTAGGACTCTTTGGGATTGGGATAAAGATTGCTCCTGCATTTGCTTATGTAATCTATATATTAAAATGGTTTTGGATATATCTTTTTAAAACTAAATATAATACACCCAAAAGAATGTTTTCATCTTCTAAGCACATTTATGAAACATTCTTTTTTGTGTCATATATAAAAATGATGATAAGCGAATGCTGAAACAATAGCAAGAGTAAGGTAAGCAAATTGTCAATAGAGGAATAAATAACAACACAGAAAAAAAATAGTAAATGGTGCAAAGCACAGGTTGGATCCATTGCTATAATTTCTTCATCTGAAACATGCCTATAATGACACTGGTAAATTGAAGTGCTGGACAAAACAAAAAGCCAAAACATTCTGAATTCCTTTCTCAGAATACCCATCTTTTTATGTGCTGAAACAGAATATGGAGGCTTATACAGAATGTTCTATGGTGTCACAGACAGAGGAGAATTCACAGTCTAGTTTGGAAGGCAAATTTTTAAAATTCCATTTTTATGTGGAATTAAGGCAGTTGGAGAAGGCAGAGTGAGGGGTTGAAAGGATAAACCTTTCTCAAGATCATTGTAGAAGCAAAAACTCATAAGAAAAGATTGCAACCTGGTTGGTGTTGTTTGCTGTTCCAAAGTTTGTAAAAATTACTTTCCACCAGAAAAAACCCAACCAAACAACACCCCCCACCAAAAAAAAACAACCCACCAAACAAAAAAAAAAGAAAAACAAATATCCCAAACCAAACCAAACACCACCACCTCATCCTCCCCTCCCTGTTTAAATTATGCTCCATTTGAAATGAACACAGAGATCAGTAAAGATGCATGAGGTCTGTGCCTACAGATCTGAAAATGTTTACCCCTTATCCTGAAATGTCAAAGTCCAAAGATCAGAAACTGCAGTAACCTCTGAAAGCCTTTCATTTGCTCCACTTAAACTGTCATCTTGACCATTAAATTCTTCTTCTTGTTGTCTTTGCAAGGAGAGAAAAAAGACCTGCATACTGAATTTCTAAATACTTGTCTGGTCATATTTGAGGAAAAATGAAACATATGACACTAATGGAATTTCTGGTTTTAATTCAGCTTCCAATCAAGGTATCCATTTGAACAGCTATTGCCCATTTTTAGCCTCAAACAAAACAGTCCTAAACAGATGCCAAAGTGGCAGAAAACTTGGTCAACATTCTCTACATCTTCACATCTATAAACCACAAAGCCAGTATGGCCCTGAAGCACTTCAAGGCAATTCAACTGTATCCATTGTGGCTTATTTCACATGTTCAGATGAAACAAACGAACGAAAATAGAATATCTTTCCTGACACTTCTGGTTGAGACACAAGAAAAGATTTCCTCAAGATATCATCAACAAATTCAAAATCTTTGGTCTTTTTTCTAATAATATACATTGAATACAGCACTGTAAATAGCTTCCTTGCAGTTGCTTGTTATCATCATTTAAATGTTAACCTACCACAAAGCCTAAATAATGGAAAATGCTGAGAATTAAGGTTCCCAGCCAAAATCCTTAATGAATCTGACATTAGTAAATTGCTGGAAGGTCCCTTAAGCCTTACCGCTGCTTTCTTGTCATGTGAGGGTTTTTTTTCTCACATCCTAAGAAGCTTAAAAACTTGGATTGCTATGCTGGAAACCAAGCCACATTTAGAAAGTAGGGATATTATTAGATACTGAAGATCATTTTGATCAAGTAGTTGTGACGGACCACCTCTGACCTAAGCGAGTTAAGGAGGGACAGCTGATACATACCAGATGTCAGTAACTTTAAAGCCCATGGACTTCTCTGCCCGTAAGGTCCTGTTTCACTTCCCTGGATGACATAGTTAAGACATTTATCCTAAATGATCAGACCTAAACTGTCACAGGACTTTTTTTTTTTTCTTAAAGTGTGAAATCCCTAATTATAAATGCTTAAGAGAAGGCAGAGAAACCCAGCACAGAAATTAATTCATTGTGCCACTAAATTATGCATCATATCAATACCTTTGGAGTGGGTGATGAATTGTGCATGCACTTCTTTTGAAAGGTCTTTGATATGGTGAGGAATAAGCCTTTTTCTGTTGAAAGCAGTGTGAATAGTCTGGCTGTTCTTCTCTTTTCAGAAGAGAAGAAGCCCTGGAGAGGTCTGATTTACACCTTGAGGTGTCCCATGCTTTCACTCTGTCAGAAATTTGGTGTAAAAGTTTGTACAGCTTCTGTAGTGGGAGTGTAGAGGCTTCAAACAGAAGACTAGAATAATTTATCAAAACATTTGTTAAGCTCTTGAGAGGATCCTCAGAATGAGGAAAACAAGGCAGCTTTCTTGGCCAAGCATCTTTGGAAATCATACTTCTGAACAATTCAGGGAGTTATTAACATGGCTTTAAAAATATCATCCAAAACCAGCCTTAAGTTTTCAGCAATGCTTTTTCCTTCTCTTCTGCTCTTGAACAGCAGCATGTATAAAGATGGAGACTGCAGAGACATTGCTCTGTTGCATCAGTGACGCCGCGACTCCTCTCATGATGTGAATTAAATGAGGATTCTTTTCATTTTAAGTGCTCGAAATCTCTCAAAAGTAAAGGCCTTCTCTTTGACATAAGAAGGTGAATCAAAATACCTGTTAAAAACTCTAGTGCAAAACTCACATATGATATCCCACAAATTATTTCCATGCACAACGCTTCATGTGTGGCTGATGAGCACAGTCCTCAAAAATCTGTGAAGCCTAAAACTGTAATAAAGTGGGATGATTTTCAAAAGAAATCAGCCCAAATGCAGCTGATTAACAATCAGCATGTTGTTAAAGCATTTGGTCATTTGTTTCTCCAACTTCCAAATTATTTTATTAGGCTATACTTTTAACACCAATTAAAAAAAAAAACAAAAAAACAAAAAAACAAAAAGAAACAACCAACTGACCAAACAAACAAAAATGAAACAAAAACCCCCAAAATCCCCAAAAAACAAAAAACCCCACAAATGTAACAGTGAAATATGTGATTTATAAACCCAATTCCTAGTTGCCACAAAAATAATTCTGAGCTTTAGTTCTAAAAAAATGTTTAAATACTTCTTTGTCACTTGGACAGAGACATTGCCCAAGTCTATGAGGTTTATCTATTTGTGTAAATGCCTTTCTTTACAATTTGAGTTTATTCATGCGTCCCCTGTGATGCTGAAACTGATTCAGTGATATTACTTCCAAGTTCAAACAAGAGGATATTGACTGGAAAGACATTCAGAAAGAAATTAAATGAGATTAAGAGCTCTGCAGTTACTGGTATTAGTGATCATCTCAATAAATATTGTTGTTGTCCTGCTCTAAGGTTTTTCTAAATGTTCTTTATGCTATTAAGAGTAGTTTTTTATAGGGCCCTAAAGTGTAATAGGAACTTTGCAGGCATACTTAGAAGTTATAGAGTTGGGGACTGTAGACTTCTATTTGATTTCAAGTGATAATTGTACACAAAGGAGTGATGGTCAAGATGAATCTAGGGAAACTCCAGATGTCTGGGGAAGGTGGAGGTAAGGAACCCAGCAGAACTAAAGATGAGTTTTCCATAGGTAAAGACAGGGCAGACAGACCTTCCGTACAGTTTATTTCCTTTGTGTCCATATTTTGTGAATTTGTGTTTGCTTTTCTTGTTTCTGCTGGCCAGTCTTTTTCAATTTTATTTTCTTTTCCAACAGTGCCTTCCATTTTCACAGAAATAACTCCTCTAAAACTATGGGTTTCATTTTTATTTTCAAGTGACTTCAAATTAAGAGAAAGCTCAGCAGTTCCTGCATTTTGCTCATTACCCAGTCAACCTGACTTTAAGTAAAGGCATAATTTAAGAAGTGCCAGTTCATTACCTGATCTTCTTGTGAGTCAGAGAGCTCAAAAAATAATTATCTAACTACTTTACAACCCCTCATTAATTTCCAGGATGAAGTCAGTTTGTTAATAAGAAGTTTAGACTCAGACGATTGAAGCAATCAGTGCTAAAATAATCTCTCTACCAGTCTCGTCTGAAAGGTCATTTGTCACTGAAGAACTCCTCTATGGTGGGGAACAAAGGTCAGAAGAGTCTTCATATTTTCTTCTCTCTATGCTTTTGGATAACAACAGTAAGATGAGAGAGATTTTCCATGAAAGAATCTAATTTTAAATGCTGGTACCTACAAGGAGATAAAACAAAATCTTTCAGTCTCCTGGCTAAAAGATTTTGTAGGCTCTTCAGCCTAACTAATATGATGCCATTTCAAATTAGTTAAGAGCCCATGTACATTTCTAGGTATTGGCAACTAATTTCTTTTGACTTTGCACTGATGGTATTTTAATACTTTAGTTTAAAATCTCTTCCCTCTGCTTCCAAACATATCTGTCATTTCATAACTTCCTGTCCTCATGAGACTGGTACTGACATGAGTGAGTTCTGAAAACCAGTCTCCTGACTCCAGCATGACACTGGATCTCACACCCTTGTGAATCTTGTGAGTTCCAGTTGGAACTGGAACCAGTTCCACCTGAGATTCCAGTTGGACCCCATAACAGATTATGACTGCTTATGAAGACATTAGGTACTTTCATTACAAATTATTTTTTAAAATTTTTCTTGAACTTTGGGCAACTAGCCTTAAACTGACAATATTTCATTTATAAAAAATTGTCCTGATTTTGGTTGGGATAGAGTTAAGTTTCTTTCTAGTAGCTGCGGTTTGGCCTTAGTCTGAGAACAATGCTGGTAACACACTGATGTTTTTGTTGCTGCTCAGTAGCACTTACCCTGGTCAAAGACTTTTCAGTCTCTCATGCTCTACCAGTGAGGAGGGGCACAAGAAGCCAGGAGGAAGCACAGACAGGACACCTGACCCAAGCTAGCCAAAGGGGTATTCCATACCACAGCACGTCATGTTCAGTATATAAACTGGGAGAGTTACCCGGAAGGGCAGATCGCTGCTTGAGTCGGGCTGGGTATTTGTCGGCGGGTGGTGAGCAATTGTATCATGCATCACTTGTGTTTATTGTTTGTTTTGTTTTAACTTTCCCTGATTAGTTTTATATTCTCTCCCCTTGTTATTCCCCTTATTATTATTAGTAGTAGTAGTAGTAGTAATAGTAGTATATTGTACTTTACTTTAGTTATTAAATTGTTCTTATCTCAACCCACAGGTTTTACATTCCTTTGATTCTCCTCTCTATTTCTCCGTGGGAGAGGGAGGAAGAGGAGGGTGAGTGAGTGGCTGTGTGGTTCTGAGTTACCGTTCTGGGTTTAAGCTACGCCATTAATTTTCTGAACTGATGACCAGGAATATGCATCATGTTTCTTTATTTGGGACTCAAGCGTATTTCTGTGTTCTGTCCTCACACTCAGAAGTGCTTGTCCCCTGATATTTCTCAGAGGAACAGCATGTCAGGGCACAAGCAATCCAGGAGATTTCTTGATTGTGTGGAAGACAGCTTCCTCAGGCAAGAGACAGAGTAACCAACAAGGAGAGGTGCCATGCTTGACCTCGTGCTCACCAACAGGGGAATGTGACACTGGTGGGGAATGTGACGCTCCAGGTCAGCCTTAGTGGCAGTGATCACAAGATGGTGGAGTTCAAGATCCTCAGGGCAGTAAGAAGGGCACACAGCAAGCTCACTGCCCTGGACATCAAGAGTGCAGACTTTGGCCTCTTCAGGAACCTGCTCAGGTAAGGTTCCATGGGATAAAGACCTGGCAGGCAGAGGGGCAGAAGAATGCTGGCTGATATTCAAGGATCACCTGCTCCAAGCTCCACCTTGAGAGATGGCCCTCCATCCTGCAGGAGGTGTGACATCTTAGGGGAGCTCCTTCTAAGTGGAAGAGCAATGAGAGTAACTGAGAAATCTGCACAACATCAGAAAAGATGAAAGGGAGATAAACAATGATCTTCTCTGAGATGTAACAGTTTGAAAAGCCCCAGACCTGCACCTCTATTGAGGTGCCCCTAGGCAGTGTCAAATTGTAGTATAAGTGCAGCCTCTGTAGAAGATGAAGGATTGAAGTTGGTGACTTGAAGCATGAAGGGGAAGGCTTCTGCCTTACTTAAGGGCTTACAACTACAAAATAGGTTAACTGCCCTCAGAGCTGAGGAGGATCTAGATGTGTCTTCAAGCAAAGGAACAAGGCTCCTTAACAGTGAACCAAGCATGGTCCCCATGAAAAAGCTGTGAGTGATTGTAATGGGTGACTCACTGCTGCAGAGGCCAGAGGCATCAATCTGCCAACATGACCTATCATCTACAGGTTTTCTACCTGCTCGGGACTCAGATCCAGGATGTTCTGGAGGGACTGCCAAAGCTTGTCTCACCTTGACTACTTGACTACTACCCCCTGCTTTTCTTCAATGTGGATACGAATGATATGGATATGGGCAACCTCCACAGTATGAAAAGTGACTTCAGAGCCCTGGAGGGCATGGTGGCCCAGGTTGTGTTATTGTCAATCCTGCCTGTGAGAAGAAAGTGTGTGAGGAGGAGGGCACTGATAAGCAGATCAATAATTGGCTGTGGAGCTGATGCTCCTGACAGGGTTTTGAGTTCTATAACCACTGTACACTTTTTACAGACCATCAGCTGCTTTTGAGGGATGGGCTCCACATCACTAAGCAAGACAGAGATACCTCTGCCATCAGGATGTCTGAGCTGGTAAGAAAGGCTTAAAACTATG
>JANHGB010073496.1:8281-21768 GCA_026283785.1 Coracopsis vasa
AATCAGAACACAAATGACAAAGGTGAGAAAGTTGCTCCGGTAACACTCCATCTTGGGACAGTCATGGACATGAGTGGCAACACTCAGCGATGCTCTAGGGACTTCAGTGGAATCTCCCCTTTATCCTGCCATCATGTCCACGGAACATGCAGAGCCATACCCACAGAAAAGACAGAGATGCAAATGTCTGCCCCACCACCCATCTCTCTGAGGACAACTCATACATTTGGTGCAACACCAGTGCCCCTTGGCCCAGTTTGCTCACACTGTCATCTCGGGATGCATTTCCTTTGGTTTGTTTGCTCTCATGAAAACTCCATCTCTGAATGCACCACTTCTTCTGCCCTGCAAAAAAGCAGCCCCAGCAGCAACGGCCCAGACGTACCTTCCTGAGAACAGCTTTTGGTATGTAACTAAGTATGTCTCCCACATCAGTATCAGGGTTCAAGAAAAGAGCAGGCCTGACAGCATCTGTGGAGAGGAAACACACGTGGTTGGTGGGATGATGGGACTACAAGCTGTTGGAAAGCAGGGGCTAGCCCTGGCAACAGGGGAGAGTCTCCTGCGTTTGCTTGTGTTGCCACCTGCAGGTCCTTAGGGCAGAGCTGTCCCCTGGAAGGAGATGGCAGCAGCAGCAACTGCCCCAGCTGATGCACAAGAAGGCCAAAAGCATGACTGCTAACTGAGAGGGGAAGAGGGGAGCGGTAGTTCATCCCTGACCCCTGCAGCAGCCAGGCCCCATGTTTCCAAGCAAAACCAAAACAAGGTGAATCTGGCACTCACATTCGCTTTCCGTGAAGAAGCACTTCTCTTTCTGTGGAAGCTTGTCTAAAACATCTTGGCATTCTGACCGAGACATCTGGTTCATGCCTGTAACCTGAAGATACACAGAAGGAAAGCACTGACACTGGCCTCTCAAGGAGTCCCAGGGGACAGATCCTGCCCTCCATTGTCACTGCCCAGAAAAGGGGAGAAGAAGTCTACCTGGCTGGACAGGACAGCAGTGCTTCCTCAGAAACACTGGAGCTGAGCAGACGTCTTCCAAGCATCCCCCAGCTGTCAACAGCTCCATGACCCACAGAAGACACTGCTGGTAGGGCCAAAACTCTTCCAGTGCCTCCTGACCCCTCAAACCAAGCAAGCCCACCCCAGAGTTACTCCTAACATGGAAGGACAAGAGCATCAGCTGCTCTCCACTTTCACAGCTACAACTCTCTCCACATTCAGCTCTTCAGCCTTCTGACACCTCCCTCCTTCAGGTCCAGGTCCAGGTCCTCAGAGTGGCTCTAGATACTGTCCCATCCACCTACCTTCACAGCCATTTTGCCCGGAATATGGCTGGTCCTGAGCCTGTTCTTCTCACATAGCTCCCAGCAGGAGGCTGAGAGGATAATATCACCTGCTTTCGCAAGCTTTTCAGCCTCACAGACCTCCTCCAGGGGCTTGCCAATGACACAGAAGTACTGCTGCCTCTCGTCTCCAAACCTCAGGTGGTGCATACTCCCTGCAGAGATCCCTGGGAGAGAGAGAGGGAGAAGCAGAGCTCTACAGCCCCCAGCATTTCAGCTGTTCAGAAGCCAGTCTGAACCCCAATGGGGAGATGGTCATTATGGAGGGGGAGGGCATGCCCCATCCTTCTCGAGGGGATACTGACACAGGTCCCTTAAATGGGTGTTAAGAAATAGACAAACCAAGTGGACAGTGACACTGTGTTTGGAGTGCTGGATGTCTTACCTGCCCCAGAAACCCAGCAAACCAAGCCCCTGATCACCGCCCACCCCTTTTACATGTAGGCAGGTTGTAGCTGTCTGCTCAAGAAAAACTACAGCCTGCAAAAGCCTTTCCACAGCCTTAAGCAATGCAGCTCCCCTTTGCTCTTTGTGAAAGGCAGGGAAGAATCCAGCAAGGAAAAGGATGCAAAGCTGCCCCCACCTGAAAAAATGGGAAGATAACTACCTCCCACAGACATTTGTGCTAAATCAGATATTCGAGGACCCTAATACTTGATCTGACGCCCGCTTTGCCTTTAAGCTTCCTCTGCATCTGCAAATGCGCGCAAACCCAGCAGGCCTGGTCTCCCATCCCCGCCCAGACTACAGCTGGCCCCTTAAATGCTCGCAGGAGATGCTTTCCTTTGGCACTAGCCCCAGTACGGATCCCCCCATTCCCTGCCAGCGAAAAGCACCCCGTGCCACAGCACCCGCACCTATCTTCAGCTGGATCTTCTGACCCACGTGCGTGTCACGATTCCCATACTTCCTCTGGATCTGCCGGCTACACTGCAGCGCCAGGCTGATGGTCTTAGCCAGCTCCCGGGGTGGTGCTCTCCACAGCACCAGCACAGCATCCCCTGCGGAAAGTGAGGGAAAGGGAAAGGCTCCGCTGAGACCTGACTCTCCCCGACCTGCGCTCAGTGGCAGGGACAGCAGAAACCGGCCGACGCGCTGAGGAAGATGGGCCTGTGGGAGGGCACCGTCCTGCAGGGCCAAACCCTGGGCACCGGCACACCTCTCCTCTCCCGGGCCAGCCACAGCGGCCGACAGCCGGCAGCGCTGGCACCCCCTGCCCCGAGCGCTCCTCTGCAGCTGCAGCACACCAGGGCCTCCTCCTCCTCCCCTCGCAGCCTGGCAGCCCGAGCTCCGCCATCACCAGGGCCTCCCTGCCCCTCACCACCACCCCGACACACACCTTTGGCTGTGCTTTCTAGGGGGTCTCCTCCTCTCAGTGCTTCCTTGCCCCCCCACCCCCAGCCCCTGGTTTCAATAAACAAATCTGAACCCAAGTAGTTCTTAGCAATCCTTTTGCAGGTTTCTAGAGAGTATGAATAACCAGAGTAAACTTGCAGAAATAGCTGCTTCTTCCCACCCTTGCCTTTGATTCCAAAGCAGTTCTGGGTTTTTTTTAAGTTAATGTACTTGGAATTGGCTGTTTTGAGTCAAGACAAAGTAAATGTGACTTAAAAGAAACAGTCACCAACAAACACAACACAGAGTTAAAGATCTCCTCACAACTTATGTCTTTTAAAGCCAAACCTCCATTATGCGATGCAAAAAGCCTTTCATTCACTCTATACTACTTAGACATCTTGAAATATATTTTTATGCAAGAATGGTCAGAAGCAGGATAGCAAAGCCTTACCTGTTCCATGAAATGTTGTTCCCACAACACGAACACAGCTTGGCACTCTCAGATCCCAGAATCTTACAGTCTTGTCTTGGGATCCAGATGCAATCATCCAGCCACTCCACGTATAAAGTGCTAAAATATGCCCTGTGAACAAGAACTTCCTTATTTAATCAAGTATCAGTAATCAAACAATGAAATATTACAGTTCTGATTCTATTTTTGCATTCAGAGATTTAACAGTCCTGTGGGAAACCTCCCTGTTGCATGACCCAAAATGCCAACACTACAGGCAATACCCAGCTCTGCATCTTCTCTGGAATGAAGCATGTGCTCCCTCCATTAAATTAACAGCCAACATATCCCAAAACAAACACTCCCCACCTCCCCTCTAAATCCTTCAAGAGCCATCCAGAGGGGGAAAAATAGTCTTGCTAGAAGAAAAACCACAAAGACATAAACCCCACCAACAACAAACCAACCAACAACTTCATTATAATGTAATACAGATTTTCAAAGTGCTCAAGAGAAGTGACAACATACATACCAGTGTGGCCACTTAGAGCATGTAGGCCCTGTCCTCGCTGACAGTCTGTTGTGTAAATATTACAGTCTCCTGCTCCAGCACTTATTAAAATAGCACCACCGCTTTCTGGGCCTTCCATAAAAGCAAGGTCTCTGATTGTCCCATCATGCATGCTGAACTCCAAATCTGGTCCTAAACTCATTTAAAAAGCAAGGAACAAAATGTTTACCACTGTTGGTGCTGCAATCTTTAAAGTAGCTACAGTGGTAATGCAAAATATTTTAGGCAGGGGTGGGTATACTACCAAGTAAAAATATTGTTGTGCACTTTCCATACGATACTAGAGTTTTATACACCTTCCATAGTTACTAGAGTTCAAATAAAATGTTTAAGGATCTTATTTCTGAGTGTTGCTTGAGCTTCCTACAGTTCTTAAAGCTCAAGCAAAATGTACATAGGCCATCTCCACAGCCAATTCCAGCCATGGTTTACAGAGTACATTTATTTCTTTCTCTAAGCAACGGTAAACTAAAAATGCTTTCTCTACCACGAGGGAGGGAGCATTGAGAGCCCTGAATCACATGGGACAGGATAGCTTCAATTGACAACATTAAAGATAAGAGCCATATTCAGCATATTCATTAGGAGGGTTGGGCACAGAAAATAGTATTTGCTGGGAGAGAAGTCTTAGACTTTTAAGATGGGGGAGAAGATGACAGAACTAGGCAAGAAAAAGGGGAATTGGAAATAAATTTCTGCTAACAACCAAGAACTAGAGTTGGGCAAGAACACCTGGTGGTTTTACCATATCTAGGGGGACAGAATGTACCAGAAGACAGCACCACACCAGGGAGACTTGCAAAACAAACCCAAAATGCAAGAACCAAAACTGAACAAAATCCAAAATATAATCCTCAACCACCTAGTGGCTCTGGACAGTCATGGTGAAAGAGACTATGGTGATGGTGAAGAGGAGAACAGATCAAGTTAAAAACCTATTAACTACACAATGTCTTTTGAAAAGCTTTGCCAAACACTGTACAAATAATCCAAAACTGTTTTTTACATTAGACACACACACAGTACCTGTTGCATTACAGGTTTCTGCATTAAAAGGCAGTACTTTCACATATTTATCATTAGAACCAGTAGCTAGCAGCTGTCCACAGGGACTCCAGGCTACACAGTAGATTGATCCTTTATGATGCTTGTTCCTTTTGAAGCGAACTACAGGTTGTTTAGGAGTGTTATAAGCACTAGGAAAAAAATAAAATAGTAAAAAATAATTACACAAAATTTCCTTTTATTTTTAAGGAAAAGAATGTATTCTAAAATAAAAATACCATTTCTGGATAAAATGAAATACATTCGATGGTTCGCATTGAAACATACATATGGTCTAAGACAAAACAAAAGAACCGTCTCCATCCCATTTTCTCAGTTTTCCCTAATGTTCCCACTGTATTTGTGATTGGACATGCAAAAGAACTTAAGCAGTCCCTTCATCTATAAATGTTAATACAGATAAAATACAGCAATTATTAGCTACATACAAATGAAACCTTATCCCCCAAGATCTAAATTGCCAGCATTTTTCTTTACATCCTTCATACTTCAGTCTTGATCCCATGGCCACCTTTAAACATGCTTGAGTTCTATTAAGCAACAGTAGGCCAAGAAAGCTCATGAGACACACACTATTTATGGTGGTACCTCGTGCAGCTCCTATGGCTAAAGGCTGGGTTTGGGACTAAACCATTAGGATACAGACTGGAAAATTCAAATTCTTGAAAGCAGAAATCAGAAGCCTGTGTAACCACTGTGTGTATACAGGTAGGTGTTTCTCTTCCTATTTCCTACCCACCAGACATGATGATCTCTAACTAGGGATTGTGTTTGGTATGACAGCATAATTATGATTGGGCTCCATATACTCGTGTTTGGGGCTGTTGTTGTGCCTAGTAGCACTGTAACTACCAAAACTGAGGCCTGCTGTTTTATCCAAAAAGCTGTTGTCTATGCCATCCTTTCTGACAGAATGAGTGAGACTCATCAAGCACTTAGATTAGATGAAGGATCAAAAAAAAATGCTTCTGTGTTAACCCTACCTGGGAGGACACAGAATAATGCTGCCATAAGTCAAGTACTATCTCTTCTTTGACCATTAAATAACAGAAAAAAACCACAAAATAACGCACTCATACATATCCATCATTATGAGCTGTGCATTGAATATTACTTGTTATATAACATCACTCTCAAAGCTTCACCCATCTACTAGAAAATCTAATAGAGCAGTCTGTGCAAGGAACACACATCACAATTATACATTAATGCAGGAATCTTCACAGCATCTAAACACAATCTACATTCTTATTTCTGAAACCAGATCAGCTTTACACATAGCTGAAATGAAAGGAACAGTCCCACTGATACACATTTCCTCTATTTCAACTGATTAACTTTCTACAATGTTATTTCTCTGTTCCCATAGCAGGATGTAGTCAAGTGATTAAGATGAAATACTGCTGTATCTAACTTCATTGACATTCATTCCAGTAACATCAACAAAGTCAACCAATTCAACTGCTATTGAAAAAATCAGAAGCCTACTGTAAATACTTGAACAAAAGAGGCAGAGAGACAAAATAGAAGACAATCATCTAAGCCTGTTCAAAAACTTCTGAGAGAAACATGGCTTTAGTAAAGAATATAAGAATAAATCTACATGGAAATTAATTTTATTTGTTGCCAAAGAGAAAATCCATTATAGATTTTCAACATTGGGACTACCATTCAGCACATGCTACAGAGCTTCTTAAATGGTCTAATGCCTTCTATGTCACTCAGAATCTGGATTCACTACATTTAAGAGGTAGAGGCAGCAGCTGAGAATCACTGCCTTTGTCAGGACATGGGAGCACCCACCAGGCAGTTTCATACAGCAGTTCGAAAGACAACTCAAAAAAAGCTTTAAGAAATCCCAACAAAACTTCGCTGTAGAACTAAACTCTTTACCAGATAGTGTACACAATTACAGCTTTTTGAAAACTATGAAACATCCTGAATACATGTCTAGACTCCGGTTGTTCCAAGGATTAGAGTATCTTTAAGATAATGCAATCTGTCTGCTGATTTGTAAATCCCATGATGAAATGTTTTTGGCAGACTCTAAGCTTAAGGGGAAAAAAAACCACTAAGAAGTACAAGTTCAGAATTAAGGAAATCTCAGTATTTCTTTCATATCCAGATGCAGTATGTCACTTGTCACATCAGGTCATGCAATGTAACTAGAGACTAAGGCTGCAGAATCAATCTAACCTTCCCCAATGGTTAGAATAACAAGCCGTGTGAGAGTAGACCATGATCAATGCAGAAGCATCCATTCTACTGGAAGAGTTTTGCACTGTTTACCACCCAAGAGGAGGTTGTCTGGGCTTGAAGCCCAGCAAGTCAGCTTGTACCCACTATCGAAGAAGTCAGTTTGGGGTTTTTTCATGTAATGGCAAAAAATTACTTGAAAAGCCACCTTACTTATCCCTTCCTCCCCCCAGTAAAAAATGAATGAAAATAAACCAGAAAAACATAGGCACACAGTACACCACAAAAAAAGCTTTTCCTGTCAAGGAACCTAAGTATCAGGACAACAATGTTTATAGTAACAACAAGCCAACAAACATGCTCTGGCAAATGTAGCCATAGAAGCTGAAGAAGATACTGCTTTCTCTACTGTTAAGTCTGTCTTCCTGCCAGAAACTGTATCTCCTGAAGCCCAACTTGTGCTGGCTTGAGAACTGACATGCTTTCTCCCACTTTTACAGCTGCAATGTCAAAACCAGAAGGCATCACAGTGAATACAGAAAAGCCTACCTGCTGAGACAAAGATAACACTTTTATAAGGAGAGGTGTGGTACTCTGCTGGCATCTTGCCTGTAACTGGAGACCAAAACCATAGCCTACAAATACACACATTCTTAAGCACATCTGATTTTTGTTTGGCAGCTCATGTTTCTAAGGAGAGCACTGCACTATTACAACATCAAAATAAAGTGCGAGATGTGCATGTATCAGTAGCTACAGGAGAAAGAGGTGCTATGATACAGAAAAACAAACGATTATACAAGATTTCTTACCTTGGGTCAATTACATCTGGATAGGCACAAACTCTCAAAGTTTTAGAGTTGGAGCCAACAGCATATAAACTCCCACTGGGATGAAAGGCTACAGCTCTGACAGCTTGTGTGTCTTCTAGAGTATTAATGCAAATGAACTGCTTTTTTGATTTGTCATCCTGTGTAGAAGGACAACAGTCAAATTAGGTTCTCCATCATAAAACTGGACATTTAAAAGTGGATGCAACTGTTTTGTAGATTAATGTAAATCTATTGTACCAAAATAGCAGCACCAGTCTCAACACAATTGCCTACTTCAGGTCAAGGAATAGCATATATAAAATCAGCTCACTAACATTAGATTAACATTTCTCGTTGTCCTCCAGGCTTCCAACAGCTTTTGTTCTTCTAAACAGCCCATTTCAGACACATGATATTAAAGTTTATTTCTGTGTAAACATGTTTGATCTGTGTGAAATTTGCAAGGGGAACAAAGCTGCATTTTTACTCGAAACAGTCCAAGTCATAAACACAGTTTATAAAACAAATATAATACTAAATGTAAGAATCTGGTTTTCACCATGCAGATACCAGAAAGCCATCTTTATCACATCATCCGCCTGACAACTTGATCACCACCTTTATCAATTTATTTCTTTTATTTATCTGATGCAGAAACTTTGGAATGTATTTATTGCGAAGTTACTTCTCTAACATTGGACCATACTGACTGCAGTCCAGCAATCAAAGTTTCAACCTGGAAAACATAAAACAATGGACGTAGAAGACATCCATTGGAATCTCTGTTGTACAAGAAGTTGAATGCTGGGATTGTTTGGCCTTGAGATCAGAAGGGCTTATCATGGGAATCGTGTGTGTAAATCTCATCAGTGTATATAAGTACCTTGACAGGAGGGGTGAAGAAGAAAGGAGTAAAACTCTTCTCATTGGTACCCAGTAAAAGTACAAAAAGCAATGGAAACACACTGAAATACAGGAAATTTCATTTAAACTTTTTTGTCGTTTTAAAACTGCTATGAGGGTGGTCAGACATAGGAACAGGTTGTCCACATGGAGTCTCCATCTTTGGAGATACTCAAAACCCAGCTGGGCACAGACCCAAGCAACCTGCTCTCACTGACCCTTCTCTGAGCAGTGGGTTTGGACTCAGTCTCTAGATGTCCCTCCTCAATGGTTCTGTGATTCTGAAGGTTATGCATCAACCCAATTTCATTCTAAATACCTATTAACGATGACAGGATGTCACATTGTCAGGCTTAAATACTGAATCTCGTGAAAACACAAGTTGTGAAGAAAACTCACCTCATCTCCTCTTGTCCTTGTTAAATTCCCTGAAGAGTCTTCCAAATGGGGCTGAGGGGCAGCATGTTCTGATACACTGTTTTAATTTGGAGAGTTTAAATTCACAAAAAGACCGGAAAAAAAAAAATCCAACTCCAAACTAAGAGCAGGGACAGATTTGTTTTTAAGTCATTTTTGGACTGCATTACAGTTTCAGTCATTCTCACAACTAATTTATGTGGACACAGGTTACACATGTCTGATTCTTTACCATTAAACTATTATTTTTACAAGGGGCTGCTCTTTTAGCAGCAGCTCCGGGCACTGAACAGTGAATGCAAGTTAAAGATATTTGTTTTCACTCTATGACATACATATACACATACACACAGGGAAAAATGGTTGTTGCTTTCAGGTCAGCACTACCTTTCAGTTAACAGAAAAAAGTCCTGTTCTCACTCTACCCTGCCTGTCTCTCCATCTAGCTTTTACTTCATAAAAAAAGCTTCTAGAAACTTAGTAGAACACAAAATGACAAGAACTGTATGTGTAAGATGGAATAAAAAGTCAGAAATAAAAAAATAGCATAAAATGTAAACCATAACAAAGAAACCACTAGTTCTTATGTGTACTGTCAAAACCAAAATAATTTATAAACCCTATAAAAACATTGCAAACACTGATCATGAACTAATACCCTTATTCAATGACAAATTCATTTGATAACTAAAACTAAACCCTGACAGCTACTCCCACAGTCTTAACAGATGGGTATTTCTAGTCCTGAACAATCTCATATAACTTACGTTTGACTCCCCTGCACAGGTGACTCTTCAGGAAAGGGTATCTGGTTAGCAGCTCCACACTTCCGAGGAGTGCTTGTACTAACATTTTGGCTACCAGTTGTCCTGGGACTACCATCTGAAGGTGGCGTTGTGAAGTTACTTGCTGGATGGGTAGATGCATTCCCTTTGCTCCCATTACATTGCTGGCTAAGTGTTTGTACATCATTTCCAAGATTGTCCATACCTATATTTAATTCTCCTAGTTTCTGGATAGATCTAAGAACAAATTACAGGGAAAATAAAAAAGATCACCAAAACAGGTTATTATGAGAACTTAAGGAGGGATAGGAGTGGATGGAGGGACAATCAACAAAAAGCTCCAACCTGTTAAGAAACTGTTCAGTAAGGTTCTGTTGCTGGTCAGCTCCATCTTCTTGATTTACACCTCCTTCCAACAACATTTGCTGGTACAACTGTCGTTGCTGCTCTTTCTGTTCTAAATGCTGCTGGTAACGTAGTCTTTGTCTGTAGTATTCCTGAAATTGCTCTGTCGAATCACGAAGCTAAAAAGAAATGAGAATTACTGATGAAAATTAAACACTTAATTGCAGAATTTAACCTAAATACTCACTTTCTGGTTCATTATTTCAATATAGGCATCAAAAGGCCCAGCAAATTCTCCTCTGAGGAGCAATGCTTCCATTCTTCCTTAAAATCAGGTACAATTTACATACTAAAAAGGCAAATCACTGCCAGCCTGTCCTGTATTCACTGTTGAATGAGTTCTGCCACAATTCAGGAGGAGACTTCTTTCCTACAAGACTTAAGTACTACTTAAGATCAAAACAAGCAAGGGACTGGAAACTGATAATAAAAATTAGAGCAATGTAAGTTACATTCCAAATTCCAAGTCATATTTTCACCACAAATTTAGTATTTTCTGCCACAGAAACTTCCCTGCCGTCAGTCTGCAGAACCGATTTATCTCTCCCAATAGCCAACTTCGAAGTGGTCTATCCAAGTGTTACATCTTACTTTTGAAATTGGTGCCTTGTTCCAATTTTAAAATTCCTTACTTTCTGAACCAAACACAAACACCAGAGCTGTCTTTCTCATAGCCTCTTTCCTCTCATGTACTATCTTTAGCTTCCCACAGCGTCACCTCCCCAGGACTCGCTGCCTTCTGCATTCCTCAATCCTCACTTTTTTTTTTTGCCACTAGTTCCAAACACCACCATCATAAAACAGTTGATAACAAGGTAAGAAATGAACAGAAACAGCCTACAGAAAACCAAAAGCACCTTTAGTCCAAGGCCAAACTCTCAACACTGAAGTACAACACATTTTACAAAAAAAACAGCCAAACTGCAGATTTACGAACCAGTAGGAAAAAAGTAGTAAAAGGAAAAACCTTGGTGGTTTGGTTTTTTTTGTTTTTCCATTTTCAAAAGTGACATCTTTGTCATCTAATGATTCTAAGTTGCATAAAGACACCCTGGTAACTTTGCATTAGTTCAACCAATTCATGCAGAAGATCCTTCTTTGTAACTATGAGCCTTTTCATTTCTTGTAAATAAAATCTCTTGCATGATGATTCTGCGTTTTCTGACACATTGGTTTTGGTTTATATCAGATTTTCTGGCCCTGTTGCATTTGTAAAACATTTAGAGTTTTCTTTTTCCCAAGATGAACACTTGCAATTTACTAACTCAGCAGTTACCTCCTGAAGTCTAGAAAGCATTAGTTCTCTGCATTTCAAATATGTGAAATATTCCCCAGTCACTGGGTTATAATCCTTCTAAGCAACAGGTATATTCTTGTCTATATTTCTTTCCCTGACCAATATGTGTTTGTTGCAATTTGATTCAGTCCTTTCATCCTCTGGATTCTGTGTCATTAATTATTACCCAAACTAGCATCTAAACCTAAGGTATGTTGCCTAGATGTTCTGTTCTTTAAAATCTGACTTCTAACTTAATCCCTCCAAGAACAGTGCAAAAATAAAGCTGTTCAAGAAATTTAAATTAATTTCTTACTTTCACAGTATACATATATACCACTACAACGTGGAAAACAAAATAAGGTAAAATTGGACAGGTACTATTTTCTTTTCTACTTGTGTGGAACAGTCTGGCCAACGTCTTCATCTACAGCACAGCATCTCCTGTCTTCATTCTGTCCTACAAATTCTGCATCTGGATTTTTGCCTTTTGAAGCCTTCTCTATTACACCCCTAGCTAAGCAATCTCCACCTTCCACTTATTCCCAATGTGCATACACAATACTGCTGCAGCAGAGAAGTTCCTCAGCAGAGTCCTCGAGGGGGGTGAAGTCCTCAAGTTTGAAGGACTTGGCTAATCTTCGAGTAGACCCCATTGCCTCATTCAAGTATCCAGAGTCTACAAGAATATAGTCCTGTCAAGACTAAATTGGTTTTCAGTACCATACAGATGTCATAAGCTAAGACAAAGTCTCATTAAGAAAATCAAACTGGAGTCTGCAAACAAGACTGATTGCATACTCAATGTTTTTCATCATTCCTGAATCAAGAGACAGATATTTAAAACTATGGAAAAAGACAGGTAACTTTATCCTATTGAACTGTTATTTCACTTTCACCATATTGCTGTTAAGGAGAAAAAAAGACAGAAAAGGATAGTCAAGGCACAAGCCTTCAAACATGAAACCAAAAAAAGGTTATGATACTGGATTCTGAGTAGCAAAGGCAAAATTGGATAATTCCATACAAAACGTAGTTTCTGTGTCCCGGACAGAAAATTATGTAAGACGACCTATGGAACTTGGTGTTAACACCAAAAATTGCAGGCTACATGCCAAACTCCTCACTACAACACTAAGAGGATTCTTAAGCATGGTTTAATACAACAATGCAAGCTTGCATTAGACGCAAATGACGGCAGAAATATATACATAAAAGAGTAGATTCTTATAGCTTTTCTACAACAGTAAAAACAGGATTCAAAGCAATCCATTGTCACACACGAAGTTCTCAACACAAAGGCAAATTATTATGAAGTGATCAGAACCCAGCTCAAAGTGCCTCATTATTTTTAAACTAACAACCACTACCTCATTTTTCTCTTGTTTGGCTGATCCCTGACTCTGTGCTCCATTAAGTGGTTCATTTTCTGGAACTGAACTCTGGCACGAAGTCTCACTGCCGATGGGATGCTGTTGTTCCACAGGAGTATCACTTATTACAGCAACATGGAAAAGAAGAGAAGCTTAGTTGAGAAAAAGTAAGAGTAGAAAATCCCCTAGTAAGTAGAGGAAGGTAACAATCTAGAGTAAAACCTGATTAACACAAGTGTGCAAACTACTTACATCACATAAACCAGAAGATACATATGACAGTGCAAGAGGCATTTTTTCCCTAAGCAGTGGCTTGCACCAAATGAAATAAACCCCTAACAAACAAAAAGCACAGCCAGCCAACGTGCTTTGTTTCCATATTTTCCAAAAAGCTGTACCACCATGGGGTATCCAAATTCCTTGGTTTCTACCCTTTCAGTTGATTTATATACCCTGTAATGAACAACTTATTCAAAATCCTCTATTGTCAAACAATTACATGCATGGAACATAGGCTATGTGGCTAATGTCTTCTATAAGATAATA
>JANHGB010073506.1:0-10188 GCA_026283785.1 Coracopsis vasa
GTTGTGAATGCTCCATCCCTGGCGGTGTTCAAGGCCAGGTTGGACAGAGCCTTGGGTGACATGGTTTAGTGTGAGGTCTCCCTGCCCATGGCAGGGGGGTTGGAACTAGATGATCTTAAGGTCCTTTCCAACCCTTATGATTCTATGATTATTATTGTTATTTAATGATCTGAAGACCAAATGAATAGGCTGGCAGGCAAAAGTCTTCTGTGAATCTCATTTATTTGTTCTAAACCAGATGTAACCAGTGCAAGTGGTAATCTAGGAAAACTGCAAGATCTCAGTGTAAACCAAAAGATTATCTGGGCTATTCGGTACAGGAGGTATCCCTGCCCATGGCAGAGGGGTTAGAACTAGACGATTTTTAAGGTCCCTTCTAACCCAAACCATTCTATGATTCTTTTAAGTTATTTTCACATACTAATTTACGGAAGAAATACAAATGAAGCTGTAAACTTGTTTAAGCAACTTTGTCATGCTGCTGAAACCTAAATCAAACAATAAAATGCAACTGGTGTTTTTTTAATTTTAGTACTACATTTTCATCTCACAATAACTAACATTCCCAGCAAAGGCTAATTTGTAAGATGTTCTGTTTACTTCAAAAATAATCTGTCATGAATCATGTCTGCAGGCCTACTACGTACCCAGAACAAAACTGAGAGCTCGTAACAGTTCATACAGTTCTCATTTCTCAATTGACCAGTGGCAGGTTATGAGTCATTGGACTGTGGGGAGTTAGCATTATCTACTCCTCTCATCATAATGAAAAGAACAGAAGCTTTTCAGTTTATTGTGACATGAGCCATCAGAGTACCTCTTCTTTACTGAAAACATAAATTACAACAGGCAGGAGGCTTTCAAACGGGAGCAAGCAGCAGATCAGTAAGCAGCCCCCACCAGATGGCAGCACACGTGCACGAACAGACCAGAGCACATCATCAACAGAATTATGAAAATAAGTAAATATGTGAAATACAGTTTATTCCTCCCAACTCTCAATTTCGATGTTGCTTATGAGGAATCACTGTAAGTTACATTATTTGTCATGCCTTTTCATACTACCAAGTTACCTTTTTCTACAGAAATTCCCATCATTAACTGGCAAAGATGTGACATTCTGCCTGTTTCATTTGCCCCCCCAAGGTGTTTAAATCAACGCTTAATAACATACAACACTCACCTGAGAAATACTGAGTCTAAGCCACTTGAGACGCAGTTTTTCTGTTAAACCTATCTCGCTATAAAAAGTATGATGGCTTATAAGTCACAAGGATTAGTAAAATGTCTAAGGAAGTAATGCTTATAAGCAGCCACTGAAATCACCTATTATACAGCTGCCCCTCTGTTTAAGTACAGCTTAAAATAATTTCTTAGCTTAAGCATCCCCTTATTTTCCCCAAATCTGATACTTTTTTAATGGTATGATTCTGTCTGTTCTTCAGAGGATGACTGGATATTACAGAGTCTTCAAATTGTTGAGTGAACAGTGAAAAGGTAAACACTTTTCCATATACTGTTTTTGTATTCATATATTTCATGAATGCAATCACATACCATTAATAACTAAATTTAGCTTTTATTAAGCATGACCGCACAACAGAAGAGACAAATACATTTTATTTCACTTCAGCATTTTATTCTGAAACCACTGACCTCATTTTTAGGACTAAAGATCTCGCAGGTAGAAGTAAGATGAAAAGATGAAAGATGAAAGAAAGGTGCCATGAAACAGTAATTCAAAAGCATTCTTCTGCCATACAGGAAGAGAAACCATATAATATTTTTCTTCATGAAAAAATAATGAAAAAAATGTATCCACTATATGAAGTCATAGTTCTTGTAAGAACATAATTCTAGATCACGAGTTTCCTTTGTCTTCTAGTTTTCGGTTAAAGAAAACCTTTGTTGCATGGCTTTTTGAAAAGCTGATAACAAAGGTAACAGGAAAATACAACTTGTATTTAAAGACAAAAAATCATGCTCTATGGCTTATGAGCCTTTAGACAGAAAATGAACAACTAAACCTAGATTTTCTTTGTCTTTCACATACCTTGTGATAAACCTGTTCAGCAGCATTATTAAAATGAAAAATACATCCTGCTTCGCCTCAGTTTATTCATAAACTCACTCGCTCTAGGTCAGCAAACCGTAGCTTTCTAAAAAAGCATTAACATATTCCAAACTGTATTTCAAGTACACTTACACTAATCTCAAGGAACAGTCTTGGAAAATGAGAGTCCAAGGGTTACATAGAAGACAGAAGAAATTTTCAGACTCGCTGCAATTCCTTGTCCTCTGAAAGACTTCTAGAAATCCTTAAACGTTCAACAAAACAAGCTTATGTAGCCGATAAAGACCATTTCTTCTTTCATGCTGCTTTTCAGACTGGTCAATAATATGCTGAGGATGCACCTAATCAAAAGACGCAAGAGGAAAGTCAGAAAGCATTTTTCATTATGTTTTCCTATATAACATAGCTAGGGAAAAGAGTCTTGAAGAGTTCTGACAGTTTCAAATCACACAGGAATTTAAATTCCATGCCACACATGTCAACGTAAGTAGCCAGTGCTATGGAATGCTGTATCTCATGGTTTGCCTGAGTCAGAATACTATTACACAATCAATTCCAAAGCATTACAGGTAGCATTTCATGTGATGACGTAAAAAAGATGTTTTGAAATTCTTCAGATGCAGTGAGGAAAATCCTGATCCAACACCTATACATTAACTTGTTATAAAAACTAAACACCAATATAACTGAATAGGAAATTATTTTCATAATACCAAGGATAACCACATTTGCAATATGGAAACACTTCGGCTTAAGGCAGTGTATCACAACACACTCTAACCCCTCAGGGAATGCCTAATAGAAGTAAGAGCCCTTGGTGCTTGTTCACTGTTGCCCATCTTTTCAAGGAGACCCAAACTGCTCATTTATCTGCCTCAGGGTGGGAGAGGCACAGGGAGGGTGTGTGTAGAAGTCTTACTACTGCACTCAGTAATTCCTCACCCCTTTTTAATTAAGAAAAAGCACTTGTTCGTCAGGAAATATAGTGGCCTGCAGAGGCCCTTACAGAAAGGTAGGTAAGATTTCTAACAGTAGAAAGCTAGACTTTTCAGCTTTATGAAACCCAGGTTTCAAGAAAACTGCCCTCCGACCTGATCCCACCACATTCATTCTAAAGCAAGTCACATTTCTGTCTGCTTAAAAGGGAAAAGCCACCTGAAAGCACAGTCACAAAAACCAAAATGCACTGCATTCAGATAAATACATCTCTCAAAAATCATGTTCTGTATGAAAAGCATAAACTAAACTGCAAAAGTAAAAAACCAAGCCACCCAACAAACTAGACTAATAGGATATCAATAGGGACTGCCATATACTCAATAGTTCTTATGCCTTAAATTCAACTGTGCAGTATTTTCAGTATCGTTAAATTCAATACTCAGAAAAGACATCCTTCCAAAGGAAATTCTCCCTTTGACCACTCTTAACTAACTGTACTGGGGTACTCCAACTACTCTTCTTAGGGGGAAAGGAAAAAAATATATTTGTAGACCCTTACCTGATTCCATGCATATGGCTTCTCGTACCATGTAGGAACAACTTTATCTCGAGGTTTTGGTCACCATTGCTTGCCCTTAGCTTTTCAAAGCTCTATATTTTAAAGGCTCAAACCAACAAAACCCACGGCAAGAAAATGCTGACAAACTATTAATCCATAACCAAGGATAGACTGGGGACAATATTTTAAAGAACACAATTTTTCCTCTTCATATTGCATTCTTTGCTGCTTTTCTTCTGAGACGCATATGTTTTTTCTATAGATTTTGGACTGAAATAATCTAACTTTTGGGTTTTTTTTTTTTCTTTGCTCTAAAGTTTGTGACTTTGAGCAAGTTACGTTCTTGCTTCTCGTGCTTCCACTTCCCCGTCTTTTAAAGAAATGAATGATGTCAGGGTCATTTTTAAGGGAAGTTTTTTAAAGGCTGGAAGACTTAAGTGTGCGTGTTGCTACAATGCAGCTTTGGGGTTCTCCTAACTGTCACACATTCCCTTATAGAAGTTTCTGGATAGTAATTATGAACTTGCTTCACATCATGAGTGTGATTGTTGTGATTATTTGGAGGAAAAGAAGAATATGAACAATTCCTTGACGTGGCTGCCTGTGCAGGCTTGGTCCTGCTTTTTCACTGCCTGACTTTTTCTTTTGTTCCTCTTCTGATTCAATTCCTCCATCTTATACATCTCAGAATACCTTCTATTCTTTCTGAGGAAGAAAATGTCTCCTTTTTCCCTGGCTATATCTTTATGCTCTCTATCCATTTTTTTGTCCTCTCTTTTGGGTACTTACAGTTAAATCTACCTCACGTCAGCTTCTCTTACATCTCTCCCTATAAAATTGTGTTATCCTTCTGCTAGTATGCAAATACTGCTTAATTTTTACCATTTCTACTAACATGTTACAACTTTTCTATCCCTGATACTCTCTCAGGTCTTAGCATCCACAGCCATTGCTTTTGCTTTCAAGGACTATTTTTTGCAACTTTTGCTCCAATTGATGGTCTCGCTTCTATTGTTGCTGTTTTCTCCTTTATTTCAGAATGAGAAGTGAATCTCACCTGAGCCCTGAGGGTTTCTCCTGCACTCCTGGGAATACTGTTTAGTCACTGACATTTTCACTGCTAAGAGTTGTCACTGTGATTGCTCGTATGTGGCATTTTTTCAACATAAGGAAACATACCCTAGCAAGTGACATTTGCCTTTGACCTTTTGTGACTCCTCTGCCTACTATGCGACAATTGTACCCTCCTTAATATAGGAGAATTCACAGTTTTCATGCTGCCTCTCATTTATATTTGGGTTATTATGGTGGCCAAGTTTCCTTATTGAATGAGAGATTCAAAGGAGCATTGGTTTGGATGAGCTCCCAGCAACCAGGTATTCTTGGAAGTTCTTTGGAAGTGGGTAAAGTGAGAATGTTTTGTGGTTTATGTTGAGCTGAAACATTGTAATGATTTACCCTGAAAGGAGGTCCATTTTCTCAAGTAAAATATTCTTCAAAGCTATAATATAATATGAAGATTAAGGAATTGTTTATTAAAGGGGTTCTGTAAAATGACTGGGAATTGATTTTATGGCCTGAGAATATCCCCTTTAACCTTGTGTGAAATCCAGAGAATGAACTCATGGCCCTTGTTTTGCTTATAGATGATAGCTATCATGTTATGCTAGCTCAATCCTTCTCAACCTGTGATCCATGAAGAATCAAGACATGCAGAATGATTGCAGGAAATCATCATAGCTTCTCATTTACTTAGCCTATCTAGAAGGTCAAATCTCCAAGTCAGATATCTTCATTCTATATCTGCATGACAACTTTCTTGAAGGATATGGGACTTTCTACTAAGACTTGTCAGATTCATCTACATTACTAAATTTGTCTAAGAGATCTGTGATAGAGTTGGGACTGAACTGGTCAGTCTATGAAGCATAGTGTGATTAGCCTGGATGACACACTGGATGGATATGTGTAGGCAGTTTCTATTTTGGCATTTACTTATTCTGAGCTAAACTCTCCAGAGCATCTGAAACACTGCTGAAATACCAAGAATAGAGCAATAGATGGTGATTGATAGTTTTCACTTTGCTTGCATGGCGTATCTAGCTCCCCTCATTCACGGCATCATTTAGGTAAGTTGCTTTTTACATTTTAACAATTCAGCAGAGACAGAAGTTGAGCTTACGCCATTACCAAGCTTGTAACAAAAAATGTCTTTGTTCTGAATTGTCAGAGGTTCTTTTCTATCTCCTATTGCTTCCTCACAATCTCCTACTGCTTCCTCACAATATGGAGATGAGTACAAATCTGTCAGCCTTGTTTTATTTCGAAAGTAAAGTCAAGATGCTTAAAGAATTTTAGGAAAGCCAAGCTCAAAGGAATAAGAAAAGCTACAGAAAACTTTCACAGAGAACAATATAGATGCTTAGACTGTCGCAGTACAGGCATTCACTATCCCATGGGAAGAATAGGAGAGAGAAATGGAAATGTTCTCATTCTGGGGATTAGAATATCCAAGGCATTACCAATATTCCAGACTAGCAGAATAAGAGGCAGAATCACGTATGTTTACACAGACCAAAGAAGCCCGGGGAAAAAGAATAAAAGGCAAAAAAACCCCACAACACTGATTATGGGCAAATTTGTAATTATTCTGACATTGTTAGTGATTACTGTCACACAGCCTTTCAGAATGGCTGCATCCCTTAACAGGGAATAACATATTAGCACTGTTGGGGTAAGCCCTTCTGACATGTGCTTTTGCAGAAATGTTTGAATAAACAAATAGTGTAATAGTTGGAACTGCTTTATTCAGTTTTAATTTACATCTCAGATACACAGATCATCTTGACAAGCCTAAGCAAATGCATAAAAGCCACCTCTATTTTCTTCTCTCAAGGCTTGCATCACAGCTATATGTATCTATGTCAGTTCAGTGGCTAACACGTCACATGAAGAAAAGACCTCATTTTTTCCCAAACCCTGCTTTTCACCCACACCAGTCCAAATGCACAAGCATGTCTGGCTGGCTATCCTTCAGTATAGTAATGACAAAATGATGGAAAGTTTTCTCCTAATATTGCCATTGATATGAGGCAAATATAGTCAAGTTACAAAGTATTAAGAAAAGCTGTTAGAAGAACAAGAAACATAACAGGTAAGCAGTGTTTTCTGCAGAAAGCCTGGTTTAAATCAAAATAGGGCAGCTGCAGTTTCATTAACCTTTCTCTTAAACACTTAGCTCTATATACACAGGCATCAGATACTGGTTTTCTGGATATGAGTCTGGATGAACAGAATTGTTAGGTTTCCTTATAGAACAATTAATTTAATTTCCTCTTGCCTCCTTTTTTACTGAAGAAACAGAGAGGACATCATACAGATAATTTTTTATTTATTTTTTTAATCATAGCTCCTGATACAACTGAGTTCCGGATTCTGCAGGGGTCTCTGGTTTGTATTAGACTACTAAGGGCAGTAGTGATGCAGGGAACCTAATTGAAACATACTGTTTGAAAATGCCTATTTTCTCTAACTGATTGGCATTTTGTTACTACAAAACACATGAAGCAAATATTGCTTTGTTTTTCGCTAGGGACCTGCTTTGCATTTAAAATGTTATCTAAATTAACAACTCCCCTCTGTCACACACAAGCACACGCAAGCCTTCATGGCAGCTTTGCTCCCAGGTTTCACCTTTAAATGCTTACTTGCAGCAAAGCTTCTGAGTGACCTGTGAACCATACAGAAAGTCTCTGAAGCCCTGGGGCAAAAGGGTTAACTACAGATGACAAAGTGCAACCGTCACTACTATAACTAACCCTTCATGCCATTTTTTCTAATAGGCTCTTGCACTTTCAAATTGCTTCGTTCTCAACCTGAAAGAAACAGCTACTGATCCTGGGGCAAGACCAAGTCAAAAATAAATGACAACTTGATTTAGCTGGGATGGCCTGTCACAAACAGACTGGTGATTTGTTGCTTTCTGCAGTTGTTTAGTATACTGTAGCCAAGCCAGGTACAGTCATTTGTATGGGAATGGCTGGCAGCATTTGCTTCCATACTGAGAAGGCTCTTCAGAAAGGTTTCTGAGTTTGCAATCTGTACTTATATCATCCACTACACTAGTGCAAGTGCTGAATCTTCCACCTGGTGAGACTTCCATGCCACAGGTTTTGAGACATGAAGCCCCCTGTGCTAGTCCTTCTATGCAGACACAAAAGTGCACTGCCATGTGGCTCATCTCTAGCTCCTTACTAGCACCTTTTAGTAAAAGGGTTTGTTCACAGTCTTATGTGCATTCAGCTTTATACTGATCTACTCTCCTGCCCACTCCCACTCAACCCCACACCACAGAAAGATGGAAATAACAGGATAGATTGACCTAGTATCCAGCTTGACTGATATGTTGTACCTGAGAGTGGTCAAAAGTGAATGTCTAGTGAATATTATAGGAACAGGAGAACTATATTTGATGCTTTCTCAAATACTCTTCCAGCATGTAGCAAGACTTTTTCAAAAGTTTTATAGTCTCCAGCATTCTGAGCAATTCCTTATCCACATATATGGCATTTAGATGATGGCCTTTAAAGAATATTTCCTATAATTAGCCTAATGAGTTTTTTAAATCTTTGTCATCTTTTTGTCTTCATACTGTCTTTCAGTGGGTAGTTCCACAGCTTCATTACCTGTTATTAGAAGGACACAACCTGCTAACATGCCTTTGTCTTGCCACCTGTCTGTCACTCATTTCTTCATCTTAATTTTGTGCTCTCCCTTTCTTCAACAGTCCTGAATGGAGGTGAAAGAAAGAGGCCCTTGTAATTTCTAGAAATGCCTTTGCATTGCAATGCAATTTTTAATTGCATGCAATCTTTACATTAAAAATATTTGTCATTCCAAAACATATAATTATTCATCATTTCAAAATTTATTATCTAGTTGTTTACTTTTCCTATTTATTTGTCTCTGGTTGCACTGATCTTGGCATTCTTAACAGAGGCCCAGATTTAAGATATACAGCTTTCTGTTTCAGCAGAATCAAGGAAAAATTTTAAGTTTCCAGACAGAAAACTTTCCGGTTGCAACTAAAATGAGCTGAACTGCATTATCAGGGGACACAAAACACATTTAACTTGTTGACTGACCTTTATAAATTCCATTAATCTTTAATGTGAAGGATGATTTTGATATGAATCTCTGAAGTCTTTCCATGTTTCCATCTAAGTGAAAGACATAAGTCAGAATGTTGCAAGCACCTTTAATGTTGAATCACTCATATTTAGAAAAGACGTAATGGTTCATGGACATTCCTCAAATTCATTCGTCACTTGTGGTAACCAGGCTTTTAAATTAGGTGCCTTAACTGCTAAAGTTAACCATGATGAAACTAGGCTTACATCATTAACTGTGCTAGAGACCTCTCAGAAGCAAATTCTTTACTTTGCTGTTGAGTGCAAAAATGCCCCAAAGCTCAAGCTTCTTGCTTTGATTATTTTCCATAGGCCTTTACAAGTAAGTAGAGGTTGCGCAAAAGCTGAGCATGGCTAGACATGAGGGCTTGTAGTATATCTAAATGTTATGTAATTTTCTTAAATTGCAACATCTGCATCAGGGACAGGCTTTGATTCCACTTTAGTACAACTTCTGGTGCAATACAGCCTTAACCCATGACTGCAGTCTAGTAATTACCATGATAAAAATAATAATTTGTAGCATTAATAATATATTTAAAGTCAGGAGACAAATCTAACCAACAGCAGAGATGTGCAATGCCAAAGTGGCATTATAAATCAGTCATTTGAAAAATAAATCTGTTTGAAGAGATCATATTATGATGCTCTGACTTTACTGATTAGAAATTCTATAGGCCAGAAACATAATTTTGTTCAAGACACCAGTAATAATTAGTGATATAGAAGTCTAATTATTTGTTGCTCTTTCCTTCAGAAATTCCATTTCAGTCATTCAGAAAGTCTTTGTTTATTTATTGCTAACTAGCGTAAAAACTCCAATTTATACCATGAAATTAAAAAGTGGTATTGGTAAGAGCTGCCTTCATGCTGCAACTCATATCAAGGAGGAGAAAAGAAAGAAGGAACATAGTGCTGCTGTTTGTTAATTAATAATAAGGCAGCCAAGCATTGCAGAACACTAAACTCACTCTACTACAGCTGAGATGTAAGTCTCCTTTTTTTTCTTGCTATCTATATTTCAGTCATTTCTAAAAGCCCCTGACTGGTATGAGTTTGCCATTATACAGATGCAGAACTGATGCACATCCTTGAAGAATGCCAGTCTGAATATAGTCAAACATAGAGAAAACTAAGCCAGTGAAGCAATTTGTCCATTAATATACAGTAATAAAAGAAAAGAAATAAATCTGTCACCTTTCTTTTAATCTAGGATGCAAGTCAGTGGATCCTATGCCCTCCCCCTATGTAAAATTTTAAGTCAGTTTTTTTAACTGACATATTTCCTCTGTTTCCCAAACGTTATGGTTTTATGCTAGACTTAACACTTTTTAAAGAATCCCCATCTTTATTACTGATTTAGTATTTTGTTTTAAGCCATTTACTGTAGGTTATAATATTCAATTCTTCAATATTAGAATATATTA
>JANHGB010073513.1:0-27630 GCA_026283785.1 Coracopsis vasa
AGGAGCCTTCTCTTCTCCAGGCTGAACCAGCCCAGCTCTCTCAGCCTGGCTCCAGAGCAGAGCTGCTCCAGCCCTCAGAGCATCTCCATGGCCTCCTCTGGACTCGCTCCAACAGCTCCACGTCCCTCTTGTGTTGTTGCCCCAGAGCTTGATCAGGGCTGCAGGGGGGGTTGTCTCACCAGAGTGCAGCAGAGGGGGAGAATCCCCTCCCTTGACCTGCTGCTCATGCTCTGGGGTTGCAGCCCAGCACACGGGTGGTTTCTGGGCTCAAGTGCACACTGAAGCTGAGTCATAGGGAGCTTCTTGTCACCCAACACCCCCAAGTCCTTCTTATGAGGACTGCTTCACCCAGTGTCCCCCAGCCTGTGCTTGTGCTTGGGATTGCTCCAGCCCATGTGGAGGACCTTGCACTTGGCCTTGTTGAATTCCATGAGGTTCGCAGGATCCCACCTGTTCAGGTCCCTCAATTTCTTGCATTTCCTTTCATTTTGTATTTCACAGGATCATTTACATTGAAAATGAGCTTCCAGGTGCTTGCTTTGTGGAATATTTTTTTTACATTGTTGAACTTGTATTGCATTATTAAATTGACTTGATTTATATTTTGTAAGTACTTTTTTACCTTGCTTATAAAACACTTTTTTTAACACTTTTTTTTTTTTTTTTAATAGGAATATCTGGTGATGACCCTTTCAGATTTGGAAAGATTGTGAATAATAAATTCATTAAGGTGAGTGTCTAATGCTGACCCCAAGAAAGTGATTGTTTCTGTGTGAGTCTGAACTGATTTTTTTGTTGTTGCTGCTTTGTGTGCTTCCTTTGAGCTGTAATTTCAGAATACTGAAAAATAAAATGATAGTTGGAGCATTATGTTTTTAAAGACCTGTTGTATGAATCATGAAGCACTTGTCAATTATGTGGCTTCCTAAATGTTTAGGAAAGTGAAATTTAATGTAGTATCCAGTATCACATTCTATATCTGCAATATTTGCTGTGCAGAAGTTTATTAATCAACTTCTAGTCTTTCTAGTGTTCTTGTAGGTGTGTTAAGGAATTTTAAGGTCATAGCTTCCAGCAGTATTTTGCAGTCTACTTTCTAGTGGGCTCATACTATTCTAATCTCTGCTTGAGAAGCTGAGCATAAGGCATTGGAGATACTGGCTGATGCATGTGTGTTTTCAATGTGTGATAAGCTGATGACCGAAAAAAGGCTTATTGCAACTCAGGTGGGATGTGTGGTATTTTGACAGCAGACTAGAGAGTTGGAGTTACGGAAATGTTTTGAAAATAAAGAAAAATTGATGGTTATCGGAGCGAAAAATGGAAACGGCTGAGAGTTTAAAGGAGAATGGTAGAAGCATGTCATCTGTGATGCCAAGAACATTTATCCAAGTTGTTTTGTTATATGTGATCTGATGACGGGACAACGTTGATCCAAGACAGGAAAGAGGAGGATAGCAGTACTGTAATATTGTGAAACAGATGAAATTGTAACTGAGATTTTGAGGATTAATGCAGCAGTATTGGATTCGTCTAAATGATAAAAAAAAACCTAGCTCTTTTTCTAGGTCTACAAAATGTGATCTGAATAGGTTCTTAAAACTGACAACTTTCTCTCTTCAGGTGTGACTTCAGGTATATACAGCAAATTAACTTGGTTGGGATCCCACAATACAGGTGTGTTCCTGAAGCAGGTTGTTCATTCTTTTGTACTAATAAAAGTCTTCTATGCTTAGAATAGATATATCTTGGTATCAAAGGAAATGTCCCAAGCACTGTAGTCTTTGTGTACTGGTCAAACTAGACCTGCTGTCAAAAAGACCTTCTTGAGATGGCATGCATAGGTGAACTGTTCTAATTCTGTGGGATTTGGGCATATCTATGCGTTTCCTCTGATAAATAATAAAAATGAGAAGATTAGATTTACCTGCTTCTAATTCTACTCAAACTGATGAAGTGCCTGGTTTCCATTTCTTGTATTAAGTTTGACATAAAAATCTTTTTGGTGTAGATTTGTCTTATCTTTCAGGTAAATGGTAAAAAGGCTTATCATTGAGTAGTTTATAAGGACAAGACATTGTTTCTTGGTGTGTTCCTAAATGCATTAACTAGATGAAACTAAAATGATACAAATTAAAAATGCATATACTGCTATTGTGAATATCCCCTTTAAACCTAGACTTTGGTAAACAGTTTTAGTTTGTTTGTTAAATTGTCATGAAACTGCTGTAGTCATCGAAGTGCTGTGTCACTTCATCAATGGTCAAGCGAGACCTTGTGGCTGATTTCATTGAACATCTTGATTAGTGAAGATAGAAACCTAACTCCATTAAGGAAATACAGATTACCGGGAGATGAGCTAGTGTGAGGAAATTGGAAAAGCTGTCTTTAAACTGGGATTTAACTAGTGCTGAAAGACATCCTGCTTTTTCAGTGTCCAAGCTAAAAATTGCTAAATCTGCAAGTGGCTTCAAGTAGAGCAATTTCTGATGCTTCTCATGAGCTTATAACTTAAATTCTGTTTTTACCACTTTTTGATAGCGGCAAAGCATTTAAAAAACTACTGTACACAGATTTGTATTATAATTTGAGACTTGTAGAACTCAAATTGCAATGTTATGCAGAATGGAATGTTGTCAATAAATTCTTCCCTAAGTCTGGCCAACACAAATGTACTTTTAACAGTTGGTAGACATGCAGTATTTCAAATTCAGGCGTGTTACCATGGGCTGTTTTCCAAAATGGTTGGCTTGGAATTTAACACTGTGCCAAATCTTTGTTCCAAACATTCTTGTTGCATATTCAAATGAAGCACTTAAAGTGATATAATTGTTTGCCACACAACTGTTGCACTAGATTTAATAGAAGAGCTTTCAAGTATTCTTTTTCCTGTTGAAATTCCCAATATCTTTCCTGGGAAACTGTTTTTATTAGGAAGAATAATAGTGTTGATGAATTGTTAGTACAGACTTTTGAATTGAAGGAAACACTGCTTTTTTAAGCTGTGAGAGTGGGTGAGCACTGCAGCAGATTGCCCGAGACGCTGTGAATATATCCATCTTGGAGATAATCAAAAGATTGGTATCCTAACCAACCTTCTTAAGCACATGGAGCTCCTGTTGAGTACATCAAGGATTTTGCTCTGTCTACTGGAGAGGCTGTCCCTTCCTTCTTAGTGGCTGTGTCAGCCCATACAGACTATGTATGTACTGTGCTTGTACATAGTATGTATGATACCATACTGATAATGAATTGAAAGAGGTATTTTATCTAGTGTAGAAGCTTGTTTTATTTTAAAACTCTGTAAGACCTTATTTTAGAATTAAAGTGTTTAAAATGCAAATTTGTATCTGGATGACAGTTTAATGTGTAACCAACATTTATCTACATAGGCATGGCATAACTGTGAGCATCAATCTGATATCTGTTTGAAGAGGACACTGTTGGGGGGCCCAGGTATTTCTTTTATATTTTATAGTTATAGAGGTGTCCGGACTGTAATGGTGAAAGGTTTCCAGTAGAAGAGGATGAGACAAGAATTAAGTGCATGTGGGAGACTCTGGACCTAGGCATCTCATGCTTTTGATGCTAGCTGGGAGGGAGCTTGATAAGCACTTTCACCAACTTCCCATAGAAAAAACAGGTAAGAAACATGCGTAATTGTTATAGTTCATGTTAGTAGAAAGATGCTTCCCCTCCCACCTGCTAGAGCTCATGCAGAAAATACATTGTTCTGTGTTGGTTTTAGAACTGTGATTTTAGTCATGTATATACTCATTAAGAGCTATTTTTGTTGGTAAAAACTGGGAGTTTACTTACTTGAAGCTAAAACATTTTTAGCCTAAACTCGTACTTACTCTTTAATTCAGGTTTAAGTTTCTTCACTACAGAAACTATCTGGTTGCAAGCATCCTTACTAGGAATGCAAGGTGCTTGTGCTGACCTCTTCCTTCAGTATAGGTGCTGATATAAATTCAGGGTGTTATTTTTTCTTATGATGAAGTCTGAGAATACTGCATCTTTCCGTGTCCCACCTTCCTAGAAAATGTCCTAATGAAGACATTCTTTTTATTGTTCTGTCTCTTGGCATTGAAGAGGAAGCTCTTAGTGTTATTGCTGGTGAAGCTGTACAGTGAGACAAGTTGCTTTTGGGATTTTCGTTTGTTTTTCAACACTTTTTCCAAATGGTTTGCTACTACCAAATGTTTAATTATTGTCTAATTGCACAGGGAGAATGCATTCATTGTAGATGTTAATTTTCGATTTTCTCTAAAACTGCATGACATTATTAAGTCCTTGCTAGTTATTTGTTATACAAATGAGAAAACTTAGAGTTTTGCAAAACAACCATATAGAAGACACATGGAAACTCTTGGTTTTGAGATCTTCAGAAAAATTGAGTCCTGACCATTAGGAATGTCTCCTTATTAGTGTTAGTACACTTAAGAGTCTCCAAATACATCTACAGTATAGACATAAACTGTGGTATCCCTCTTTCTTCATTTGGGAATATTGGTAAGTTCATATTAGTTGCAAATTTAGTCTTAAATCTTCATATGTTTTTCCTCTTAGCTCTTGAATTTGGTTATTTTGATAATGGATTTTTTTGTTGTTCATTCTTTAAATACCAGTGCTATGCATGATATGTTTTGTGTGAAAAGAAATCTGGAAAAAAAAAATCTGTTCTCTGAATGTAGTCAGGTCTCTGCTGACACAGGATTTGTGGGTTTAAATGGGTTTAAATGCCATAGGTTCAAAAGAAATTTCTCTCATTAGTGTTCTACAGTCAGGGTTTTTTCAAAAGCATAAACCCATTATTTCTTCAAGGGTTTGTCCATACATATTGTGGTGTATATTTCTGGGAACGCTAAAGTTCAGGCTGTTTCCATTGTCTTACTACAGGATAATAGAGCTACTGTAGCTAATGAATAACCAGAAGTTTTCTGCACATCTAACCTGGCATATTAATGCCTCCATTTGTCCTTAGGGTTCAGTAGAATTATATTGCCTTTCTCATACACTGCATCAGGATCTTGGGAGTTCTGTCTTTGTCAAAATGACCTGGGGAGGCTTGCTCTGTGTAGAAGACACAAAACCAATGGTTTTTTTGTGAGCCAGTTGCCTTAAAATCAAGCTTAACTGGTGTCCATTTAAGATTAAAACCTTTTTATTTGCAGAGTCTAAATATACACTATTCCTTAAAAGTTGTAGAAAGATGGAGCAGAAAATAAAGAACAAACTGGCTTAATTTAATTCTCTCAAGATCAAGGCCAGAAGAGCATTTCCTCTGTTTCCATGTGACTGTCTGCCCTTGTTTACTGTATTTGGTATGAGATCCGATTATTTTCCTCAAACTATGGTAATGGGCGAGAACTCAGGCTGGGAAAGCATGCTAGCTTTTACCTTTCCATTGTTGTTTGGTTATTGATTTGAAGGTGATTTTCAAGTATTTAAGTGGGATGAATATGTGCAATTTATTATGCCATTTTGACTGAGATTACTTTCAATGCTAATTAATCTCGCTGTGATGACTGACCCTCTGTGTTCCTGAAGTGTTTTTATTGTGCTTGCGAATGCATACAGATGTTCCACTTAAGGTATTCCTCTGCCTGAGAGTAGAGTCTAGCCAGATGCATCAGTTCTTAACCTAAAATTACAGGCGTAGAGCATGGTGTAGGGTAATTGCAAGTCTGTTGCTTTTTTTCACAGTAGTTCCAGTCTCTTGGAAAATCTCTGCAAACTTATGACATATATTAATGTTGCTACTTTGGAGCTTTTGTTTTAGAAACAGTCCTTGTCCTTATTTCCCTATAAGCTCTTGGGAGTCTCTCATAATGTTTTTCTTGTTCACTCCTATTTATTCTTCCTGTATCGTTTACTTTGGTGTGTGCCTCTGGCACTGAAGCTTTTGAGATTTTGAACCAGAAAATATTTTGTGCAAGAAAGCCTTTCAGTGGCATTAATCTTCCAGTGCTGCCCAAGAACACCATTCCACCTCAAGGAGTCGAGTCTTCTTGACAGTTCTTCTTGAAAGATACCTTTAAAAAGGTCCAACTTGTATCTTCTCTGTTAACCAACATACTAATTTTTGTTTCTGGCACCATTGTCCTCAGGCTCCAAATCGTACTACTGTAATGTAGTGTTGTAGGAATCACATAGACATTTACAGTGGGCAAAGCTGCAGAAGCTCTGGCATGTTACTAGCTGAAGACAGAAGTAAAGCAACTTAAATGTTTCCTGACACAAGTTTCTGCAAGGTATCAAGGGGAAGAAAATTGACATGGTATCTGCTATAGGCCAATATCTGTTTCTTTTCTGTTGGTGATTCACTGAATTTGAACTCATTGCTTACAATAAAAATAATTTTAAACCCCCTGAAATCTTGACTATCATTGCAATTATTCAACTCTTGTTCAAGGAAACACAGGAAATTCCTTCAAAGTTATTGGACAGTCTATATAGGTATTTTGGGAACAATTATCTCCCACCGAAATAGTGCACCTAAAGAGCACTATTGAAGTTTCCTACAGATCCGTGGCAGAAACTAAACTAGCTGTCAGGGAAAGAAGAGAGGAGACAAGACAATGGATGATATTTGGAGGTGGAAAAAATTACTCATCAGTGGTTTAACAGCTCAGGATTTCAAACCATATGACTCTACATGCTAGTTAGGGCACAATTTCATTGACTCTTAAACTTCCAAAGAAGTTAAGAAGCCCCAAAGAAAAGACTTTGGGAAATAATTTTCCAAGGGAAGGTTGTTCCAAAAACATACTTGCAGACAGCTCTTGAGCCTGAAAATACTATGGCATATGTAATATGCTTTGACTTTGAAATTCCGAAGAGGTTTCTCACGGTTAAAGATGGAAATACAAAATCTTTGCATTGAGAGTAGGAAAGATGTAGTACTGTCATTGCTCTTCCCATAAATACCACAGTTTTCCTGATGTGGGTGTTAACTGTAATAGTGAGGGTGGTGAGGCACTGGAGCAGGTTGCCCAAAGAAGGGGTGAATGCACCATCCCTGACAGTCTTCAAGGCCAGGCTGGACAGAGCCTTGGGTGGCATGGTTTAGTGTGAGGTGTCCCTGCCCATGGCAGGGAGTTGGAGCTGGATGATCTTATGGTCCTTTCCAATCCTAACTATTCTATGAATATTGGAGTAATTATCTTTAAGGAATTTAGGGCTACCTTTAAAGTCTGTCGTCTGGAAGTTCCTGCTTATGGATCTATCAATAGTGATTTATGTAGTTTTCTTGAAGGGATATAAGTATAGCAGCCTAAAGTTGGTTGGTTGGTCGATTGGTTTGGGTTTTTTTTTTTTTGGATGTTGGTTTTTTGGGTTTTTTTAAGAGAGTGCTGTTTTCCCACCCTCTACCTCTAAAGAAATCTCGTAACATGGTGTACTAGCAGCTGCTGTTTTTTCAGTTAGAAAGTGTGCTTTTTCTCTTGTATCTAAAGCTCTTTGTAAGTACCATTTGGTCAGAAAAATAGGAGGAACCGCCTACCTTGGGTACAGAATAAAATACAAGTCGTGTCTAGTCTCACCTTAATTCCTACATATCAGACCTCCCTTTCAGGTGATGCTGTGGCTGTCTTTTTTCCAAAAGCTTCATTTTAATCGCAGTGGAGTTGAGTAATTTTGATGCAGGTATTTGAACTGGACAAATTGCTGTAGGTGATCTCCAGGGTTACCTTTAATCTGCACTGAGAAGGTAAAAAGCCTTCATTGCAAGCTGAGTAGTTTGCTGGAGTATCTTTACTCGCTGAATACTTTATAGAACTTTACAACCTCTGAGTTGCCTTCTAAGGCATCATAGTACAGATGACAGATGAGAAGTGGCTGCTTGAGTGGCTTCAGTTAATTAACCAGATAGATGCTCATACTTCTGCAATACCTGAAGTAGTGATAAGAGCATTTCTTGGGTTAGAATGGATTAACACATTTATAAATTGCTCCTTACCTTTACAGCAATAGGAGATTTGTCTCGTGCTGTCCACATAGGTATTTCCAGTGCCACCTTCTGTATTCACTCTCCTGGGTCCTTTTGACATTTTCAGTGACTCTCAGACAAAATCAGTCATGGTTAATACTGCATTGTTAAGTACAGGCTGTGATACCGGAGGTAGTAGCATGGATACCACTGACCAGTCAGGCTCATGAGGAGCATGTGTGGCCAGAGGGGACTCTAAACAGGGACAGAACCTCATTAAAATGTCTAGCTAAGTAAGGCAAGTGAAAGTGTGAGCTTTATCTACCTGAGAGATTAAATCCAAGATGAACTGTCTGATCTAGTTAATCATTGATCACGAGAGTATGTGCTGTTCTAAAATAATAGTGAAGTTTCATCTAAGAGTAAATACTGTTTTAGTGCATGTTCTAGTTATGTAACTTTTAAAACAGAAGAGGCTTAGTCCAGAAAAAACCTACTCAAGTGTAATTTACTGCCTGCATGCTACTGTTCAATGCAACAGTGCAACAGGATGTCGGTTGAGCCTGGATTAGAGTACTTGAAGTGAATACATGCAGAAGTGAAATGTCAGTGTATTTTACTCTATACAAAAGAGGTTTTGCTTATTAGCTAAATGGAGTACTAATGAACAATCTTGTAAAAGAGAAGAAAACCGCTATTTATATATATTTGTATACCATTGCTGATAGCTTAAATGAATATCCTCACACGACACTTGCTCTTTCAAATGACAGCAGATATCTTGCATATTACTTTGGCCAAACGAGGAGATGAGTATTATTTTCTTCTGAAAAACTCAAAATAAATGTAAAATGTCTAGAAAAGCAGCAATTAGGAGGGTAAGAAAGAATTTCAGTGTTTTTCTTGGGGGAGGGGAGTTGAATCATAATGTGTTTTAAATGAATGTTATGTTCATGTTCTCTGTTACAGGCTTCCTAATAAATGAATGCATTATATGTGTGTGTTTAAAAGGGAGATGCTGCAGTTAATATTAGCATAACTTAGTTGCAGATTTCTTCCTTGACTTTGTTATTCCAGTCAGGTTTATTAGTCAACAGTTGAAATACTGAATATTTTAAGGGAACGAAGAGGAAGGAACAAACATGGTTCTGCTGTTTTAAGCACAACCCTTTTTTCCTGTTGCTGCATTACATTGTTCAGAGAATCTCAATTCATGGTTTTGCAGTATTGTTGTCTCCGGTTGCTGACATAGATGAGGAAATGACTCAGATGAAATATCTTTATTTTATTCATAAAGTTGAATTGCTTTCGAGTACTTCTTTGACTCTTCAGTATTAGTCTGTTCCCAATTCATTTCAGTATCCAATCTAGTTTTGAGCCTGGTGCATTAGAATTAGCTTTAAAAGCAGGGATTTTTGTTTGTTTAGTCTTAAGCTTACTCTTCTAAACAATGCAGAGGGGTTTTTATTATATACATCCCCCTCCCCACAAATGGTGGTAATCAGTAGATAAAGTTCTCAGCCTTTTTTGTAGGATTTCTGTTGTTGATAAATAGGCAGGTTTGCTTACTCAGTTTCCCTGACCAGTCTACCTACCTCTGAGGCTCTTGTACAAAAACATAGGTGAAGAATTGGAGAAAATGGCATAACTGATCCTAAAAGAAAAAAAAAACAAGGCTATCCATTAAAAAAACAAACAAAAAAACCCAAACCAGCAAACCTCCAAACCAAGCAAGCAATCCTCTCATGTCTGAATGGAATCTTTTTGTTCATCAGGGTAAACTGGAAAACCAGGGGAATGGCTTCACTGACAATAATAGCTATTGGCCAAATCCAAGCAGTAAAATTGTCAAATGTTAAGTAGGAGGATAGAAAACAAGTGACTACTTAAACTTTTAAGGAATTTTTCATGTTTATTCCACTTCCTCTTTTTGGGTGGGCTTTTACTAAAAAGAATAAATACCTTTTGTACAACAAAACATTGTTAGGTTTGCAGTTGTGTTAAAGTTGCTTTTCACTGTGCAAATGCTGAATATGCTAACCATGAATATCACCACTTTTGATTTCATCAGTCAGTGGAAATTACGGTTTGTCAGCAAACAAAATAATGTTGTTTTTTCTTCCTTCCCTTCCTCCTCAGATTTGTGGGTCACTTCCAAACACCATTTGTAGAGAGAGAAAATTCTGAATATGGCTTGATTTGCTCTTGGTCTTGGCAGTGTTTCTAATGAGTATCCCATGGACTCTATCAAGTTCAGGGGGTTCTACTCTAGCACTGAGGAGCAGAACCCTGAGCAGCAACCTGGTATCAGTGAAGACATTTCTTCGTCATTCTCTTTAAGAGAGCAACAGAAAATGAGTGATTATTCTGGGCTTGCAAATAACCATAGCCAGATGATTGCTGAAGATTCAGAAATTCAGACAAAGCCTGAACACTCTCATGAAGTTCTTCAGGAAGATATTGAAATGAGCAGTGGATCTAGTGGAAATGACTTCAGTGGAAATGACACAAATGAAAACTACTCGAGTGGGCATGATTCTCATGGCCATGAATCTGATGAAAATGGGAAAGATTCAGCAATGCTTATGGAATCTTCAGACTGTCATAAAAGGTAGTAGCTAATATTAAATAAACGTCAGTTTTGTTTTTGTCACTAAACGCTTTTTCAATTTGAATCTAGCTTCTGAATAATAACTGCAGTGTTAAGTGTATCCTGTTCAGATTAAAGCTGAGTGTTTTAGTTAACTTCTGCTTTTGAATGGTGTAAATTGTGTAATGTGTTATAATTTATGAAGATAGGGTCTCTAGTGTTCTGGCCGAGATAAATTTTAGTCTTCTCATCATTGTGTGTTTAATTTGCCTTATTTATAGATTTTTCTTGTAAATTTCTAGAATTGTTTATCAAAAAGTGTCAGACTGTTCTTATGTGTAAGGATGCAACTGTGCTATTTTCATCTTTTAATTAGCTTAGTGTACAGAGCAAAGCTACAGGAAGAACAACCTTCTTGGACAAATAGATAACAGCTATAGTTTCCAGTTGTTGCGCTAAGAAGTTTTCAAAGTGGTTTTTTATTCTAAATAGTCATTAATAGGAAAATGTAAAGTTATAATGAACTAAAAGTTTTGATAGGTTTACCAATATTAATCTTCCTTTCCTTATTCTAGTTCAAGCTCAAATGCATTTAGTCTGATGATTGCAAACTCTGAACACAATCAGTCTAGCAGTGGATGCAGGTAAATTAATGTGCATATATTTTTCAGTAATTTGCATGTATACAATAGTGTTGTGTTTTGGTTTTTTGTTTTGGCTGAAACTGGAGGAGTACACAAGGAATCCTGTCCTATCCTTGATTCTTTTCCTGTCCATGATCAGTAGCAGGTCCTAATAACCCCCTGACTGAATTAGAGCTTTTTATTGCTGTTCCATGCGAGTTGTGCACCTTTCAAGTCATCTTACTTTGTGTTTGGGTAGCTTACTTTGTATTTGGTAGCTTACATCTTACTTTTGCTTTGGTAGCTTAACTCTGAAATTTCAGTTTTATGCTTCTCTTGCTTCAACTTTAGTGGGTTTTTTTGAAGCTTTTCTTTAAATTTTCTGCTAATCAGAATTTAGTCTGAAGCCCTTGCCTGGGGACAGTCTAGAAGTGTTTCAACATCAGAATTCATCCCGACAGTTGGATGTGTTCTGATGTGTAGCAGCCATATCACCTGCCTCTCCTGTGTTCCATTTGCCAGGATTCAAGCCTCAAGTCTGTAAGGACAAACCAACATCAGCTACAGGAATCTCTCTGTATGAGCTCTGCTTTTGCCTTGAGAAACCTGGTAGCATTGAAGGCTCAAATCTGAACACTTCAGAGTGCCCTACTGTACTTGTGGGTTTCTTTAAGTCAGCTCCTGATCAGGAGAGCAATACCTAATCCTGAGTAGATCAAGGATATCTAGCTATATATAGCATACTGATGTTAAGACCCCTATCTAACATGTGCCTACCTGGAAGTGTTTCTATCTGATGCCGTTCCTGGAGAAGTGGTAAATTGCTATTACCTCTTTGCACCATGTGGTGCTTGATGAACTTAGTTTCTGTGTCTGCCCTGCAGGCACCTGGAAATCTTGTTCTAGGCTGTATTTTCAATTGGAAATTGTATTCTAGAGTTCATGCTGCTTAGTATGAGAAACAGTGTGAACCAAAGACATTTCTTAATCTTCCTTTGCCATTGATTCCATTTTCTTCATGGCAAGGTTTTGGGTGGGGGGGTGGGGTTACTTATTACAGGTTTTCTGATGTCTCTTTGTTTTAAATTTGATTAATAGCTTTCTGCTCAGAAATAAATAGAAATCTAGAGGGTGCAGTGTTTTCCCCAGCTGTTGGGCACAGTGCTAGAGGATTACAGGGCAGATCATCTTTTGGGAATGAGAGACTGAGGATATCTAGAGAATGATCTTTAAAGAGAAGACTAAAATAGGCTGATAAGCTATAGGTTTAGTCTTTGATTCCAAGACTGCAGGGCTTTGGATTAGATATTGGCACCAACGAACTACTTAAGCTAATATTTGTAGGTACTTCTGCAGTTCGCTGTCAACATAAAGATAGGAGCTTCCCATTTTGTTTTGCAGAACTTACTCTGTCCTTTGCAACTCTTGCCTTCCCTTTGGTTGGCTGCTGTGCCTGGCACCATTGATATTTGATAAAACATTTTTGTGTTGTGTAACTTATTGTCCAAGGAGGCCTGCCCTCTCTATTTGCTGCTGCTGTAGGCGAATTTACAAAGGTTTCTTTTCCTGTAAAAATAAGTCTGACCGCTCTCATAAAGCATACTGAGAGAGCACAAAACCAGCAGCATGCTGAGTTGTTTCATAATCTTTTCCCTCTTTTCTTCTCTACTGCCAGCATAGAGGGTTCTTCTATTAACAAGGACCTGTTTGATTGCGTCAGTCCAAACTGTCAAGCCAAGTTATAGATGTGATTTTAATATACAGCATGAACACACTGTTTCCCAAGGGAGTACTGTACTCTTTTGTCTTATTCTTTACTATTATTTGTCGGTACAAAATGACCACTGCTTAAATGAATGGTAGGCTTCTCATAGTACGTTGCGATGTAAGCAAGAACAATGTGTGTCCTCTAGTACCAGCCAGCTCTCTTGAGCTTTTTTAGTCAGATAATTGATGTACCTGAAGAACTTCAGCAAACTTCCAGGACAGTGTTCAGAAATCCTCCTGAAAATTACTAGGGACCTGAAACCACTTTGTTGAGCGCTTGCAGTGCAGTTGCCAAGTCTATTGTTTCTACAGGGTTTCTTAGAGTAACTTCTTAAATGCTACCAGCCATGACAATCAGGTGATAAGAAAGGGTTTCCTTTTGATGGCAAAAAATTTATTTTCACAAAGGTTTAAGAAAAGCTCTAGAATGTTCCTGATAATTGTGACTGATTCTCTTTTTAAAACATTTTAAAAGCTAAAGTCAAAGTTGGGTTTTTTTTTTCTCCTTTTAACTGCTTTCTACCCACCTGCCATCTTTGTCATCCTTTCTTTCCCTTCCCTTAGCTCCTTTTCTCTTGCTTTTTGGTTTTGCCAGCATCTTTTAATGGAGAGAGATATCAAGATATGAAGGAAGGTGATAATTTTCTGATATTGGAACTGATAATCTCTGTAGTTTGGCCTTCTGCATTGAGATAGCACTTCCAAATATGGACCTGAGAAATGTGAATGCAATTGCTGTCTTCAGCCTCCTGATTTTTTGCCCTGTTGTATATTTAGTCAAGTTTCCTTATGTATTTTTAATATATTGCCATGCCTAACTGGGATACGTTGTTCCAAGGATTTCTCCATTTGTTCTGTTAACTTGATGCTCTCCCATTGCCATTCCCTTTTCAGGGACCTTTCTTACTAGAACCTGCTTGAACAGGAGGTGAAGACTTGAACAAACCTCCTGCTTCTCTCCTTTAAAGTCCATAAACATTTGTATGAGTTTGAGTTTGAAATGAATTAATATCACTAAAAAAGAAAATTAAGAAAAGTTAAATTATCTGTGTTTGGGTATATGTAATATAAAGACCACATTTTACAATAACACTTCAGATGGTGGTAAATCATTTAATTTTAAATGATTCTAGCTAATTTAGGAGTTACGTTAAATTCTGGATGTCGAAACTAATTACTGGAAAATTTTGTGACTATCTGTACAACTGTGGGTATATGACAAGTGTCAGAGCATATTTGATGTGTCTCTTCAAGCGTTCAAATGACATTTTATTGTTTTCTTCAATTCTACAGTAGTGAGCAGTCCACTAAAGCCAAAACACAAAAGGAATTGCTGAAAACATTACAAGAGCTGAAAGCTCACCTTCCTTCTGAAAAGAGAATTAAAGGCAAATCTAGTGTCCTCACGACGTTGAAATACGCCCTTAAAAGCATTAAACAAGTTAAAGGTAAACAAGTATGATACTACCTAGATAATACCAGCCTGGATAAAATTAAACATTTAAAAAAGGAATTTAAATGTAGTTGTCTGTAAAGCTAAGTTTATTATGTTTGAAAACCTCTGTAAGTATATTTTTTCCTGTTTGTTGGGTCTGTTAACCTGTGTTCCTTTGGGAGTTAAAGCTTGATATGTTGCTCTGTTTATAAAATTAATTGGAAAACGATTTAGAAGTTCATACTATTTGAACTATTACAGACCAATATACATGAGCACGCACATATAGGTAAATTGAGATGAGTAAATTTATTTGGGTTACTGATGAGAAAGCTCTACTATGGTAAAACTTACTTGGAGTAGTACCTAGATTTCCCAACTATTTGTTTGAGCTTATGCTAAAAAAGATTCTGGGGCTGTAACACTTCCAGGCTGGATGTTTTTGATGAGATTCTAAGTTCTGAATATAAGTTGTTCCATGTTCTCATGTAGCCAATGAGGAGTATTACCAATTGTTGATGATTAATGAATCCCAGCCTGCTGGACTCAATGTGTCATCTTACACAGTGGAAGAAGTTGAGACTATAACCTCAGAATACATCATGAAAAATGCGGTGAGTATGGTGACACAAGTCTGTAGTGTAGACTGAATATGTTTTCTAGAATGGGAATTCTTAGGCATGTCATCTTTTTACAAGGTAAGAATTGGTATCTAGGCCAATGAGCTGAAGAAGGTAGCTTTTGCTGTCCAGAAACTGAGCCTTTGCAGGCTTTCCAATAACACCTTAATCTAAGCTTTTTCTCCTATATGTTTGTGTCCTATGTATGTTTGTGCTATGATGATCAACTTAGTTTTTAGCAGTAAAATGATAGTCTGAATAGGGTTTTTTTGGTAATTATTATTTATTTTCCACCTTCCAATTGTTTCAGGGAAGCCTCTGCCTTTATATATGAAATTCTAAAATAGATAAAATAATGGCATGGTGGGGAATGTTTCCTAGCTTGAAATAGGTGGGTTTTGTTGTAACTATGAATAGTGAAGGTTGCTCACAAGGTAAAATAGGAAGTCTAAAGTGCAACTGCAAACTTGAGCTAAATTATCATTGCTCAATTGATCTAAAGCATCTGAGTTGTGAAACCAGTATCCTGATGACAGCTCTTGAGTTTGTGCATAGTGTTAGTGGATAGAGCATTAATAGTTATGACGCAGGAAGCTCTTCTTGTGTCAAGAAGAGAAACAATGTGAAACGATGCAAATGGATTATGTGTGTGGTTGTGTGGGACTTTTTCTATTTTATTTTTTCCCCCACCTGACTACTCATTATTTTATCAAGTGGCTTAGAGCTCTTTGTTTCATTTTGCAGTGATGGACAATCAGAAACAGCCTTTCACAAGCCAGTTGAATTTTATAAATGTAAAAATGTGCATGTGGCAGGCACAAAGGGAATGTGCAGTTTTATAGCTGGAAACTGTTTAATTTTTAATATGTAAATTGATTCTACATCATTAAACTTTAGACAGTAATATTTAGGGCTTGTAACCTGTTAACTTTGCTAGTGAAATAATGTATAATTAAAAAAGCAGATGATCTATGTCTGCTTCATAAGCAGATGAATGTTATTGCTCCCTAAACGGGTATGGTTTAACACTATTTCCTTAATTTTAATTTTAAACTTATTCATGCTTTTCTATCTTAAGTGTTTTTCTAAGAAATACTTACTGGATTGATGAATTTTTTAAACAGTCTAATTTGATATATTTTTTGGTTTTAGGATATGTTTGCTGTAGCTGTTTCTTTGATTACTGGGAAAATTTTGTACATCTCAGATCAAGCTGCTTCTATTCTCCGCTGTAAGAGGGGTTATTTTAAAAATGCCAAATTTGTGGAGTTCTTGGCACCTCAGGACGTCAGCGTGTTCTATACTTCTACTACCCCATACAGATTGCCATCATGGAATATTTGTAACAGAGCTGGTGAGTGGTCTCAACAGCAGATATTTCTCTGACCACCTTTGTCATGCAAATGCCAATCTGCTTGAACAGATTTTTAATCCTTCCATCCTCCTCCATCACTTTATGAGGGTATAACACAGATATTAATGAGAACGTTTCTGAGCAATACTAGATGTATAATATACTTTAAATAAGCAAGGCTGGTCCACTGGCTAAAAGTCTCTGAATGTCACTGTTTATTGGTTCTCATGACACTTTTGTCCAAATGATGAATGAAAACAAAGTAGACATTCATGCTGGGTAGCGGGTTTGCTTTCCACTTAGCAATCCAATGACCACAGTTTTTCATTAAAATACCTTTTCTTCAAATATAGTGGGTATAATACTCTGCCTCCTTTTTCAAATGGTTATGATCTGAGTATTGGACATCTTGATTACAGTGTACAAAGATGTCCTTTAGCTACCATCACTGTGCATTCACTGAGTGTAGTCATTTCTTTATTATTTTAGCCTTAGAAAAATGTTAATGGTGAAGGATCAGATGTATTAAAGCATTTGATGTTTGTCTGTGGAAGGATTGTTTTACTAGTATAGCTACAGCTGTTAAGAGCTGAGAAATAGCTGCCAGCTATTTTAACCAAACACTTGAAATTCCAGGTCTGCTCTAAATGTTTGAAATCCCAATCCATTGTATGCTACGTCCATTAAGTGAAGTCAGAGTGTGAACCATAGTTAAGCAGAAAAAGCAGTTAGCAATAAATATAAACTAAATAATACATGCATAAAGCAGGTTGAAAGGGACCTTGTGAGGTCTCTGGTCCAACCTCTGGCTCGTGGTCAGTGGTGAATTCTGGCCATGTAATCCTAATTACAGATATTATTCAGTTACGCAAATCATATTTTGTAACATTTTCTGTAGTTCTGTTACATTTGTGTATAGCTTCAAACTTCAGAACTCTGCAATAAGTGGAATTGTACACACTATCCCATGTGTCAGCTGCCATAGAATATAATACTGAAAGTATTCCACACTGAGGCCTTTAAAAGACCAGAGCTTGCTTTGCAAAATTATCTGTGGCTAGTCTGGAAAAGGAGGGTAATAGGCTTAAAACGTGAGAGGAAGTCTTTGTGAAAAATACTTTATTCAGGGGGTAGGGGGTGGTAAGGAAATTTGATGATCTGCCTGTCCTAGTGCCTTTCTAGGAAAAAGTCAAATTTGAAGGTCCCAGATAATCAGACTTTTTTGGTCAACGTTATCAACTACAATGAAAAAGCTGATAAGAGTGAACAGGTCAAACTGGAGAACTGTTTAGATATTAAGCCTTTTGCCAAAAACATAAGCAGGCAGCTGTGATTCGCACACCAGCCTCAGAATCTCAATGGTGTTTTGATTTAGTTGCTTGCAAAGAGCATTGTTTAGCAGATACATACAAAGACTTCAGGGAACATAAACTTTTTGAAGAATTCAGTCTGTATCAGTTCTTGTTTTAAATATCATAACTTCATCATAATTTTTAATTTGCTATGAAATATGTTTAATATTTCTAGAGTCTTCCACCCAGGATTGCATGGAAGAGAAATCTTTTTTCTGTCGCATCAGGTAAGACAACAATATTCTCAAGCTTAGTGTTACGTTATGACACCATGCATTACAAGAGTATTTGGCTTTTGTAAGAACTGTATTTTGTGTAAGTTTCTTACTATTACATAATGTGAACATAAGGCAAAACATATGCATGTGCTCTAGTTGATTAACTCCTCAAAGCAGCAGGGAAAACTGCAACATGATTTCAGGAAGTTGCATCTTAGAAGTTAATCAGTATGAATATTGACCTTTGCACCGTAAAGAAAGCTGATAGGTTATCTCCTACCACTGTGGGAAGTCTTCAGTTGATGTTAATAGAACTGTTCTGCTGCAGAGGCTCTTTCGTTCTAGAAGACTGATGACTAATCTTACATTTATCTCAAGTGTCCTGTAGAGAAAGATAGGTGAGAGTAACTTGTCTCTTTTGCAGTTACTAGATCATACAGTTCCTTTGGGTTTGCTTTTCTTCCTTCCCCTCCTACCCTCACTACCCTTTAGTTGCTTTTATTTAGCAAATGCTGACAACTTACTCAGTGTTTTGTTTTGGCTTTCTGTGTGCAATTTGATTTCTTGCTGTTTATTGCCTCTCTGGTAGCATTTCCAAAACCAAATTGTGGATCTGTTTCCAAAAAACAGAATTGTGGATCCCATCACTTAATCACTTCTGGTAAAGTAAATAAATACTTAGCATTGAGGTGTGAGTCAACTTTACACAAATTGAGAGACAACGCACTGCTCCAGAGCATTGGATTGGATGTACTATAGAAGTGCTGCTGGTGTTTTTGCAGACTTCATTCTTTGTCCAGCTAATACTGGTTCCAGAAGCTTTCGTTTTATGAAGTTCTGCTCTTACAAACTTCTTGCGACGGATTTTTCTTTGTCACTGTGTAAATGGTTGTCATTTTCATTACTATGCCTTGGATTCTTAAGTAAAAAACTGTTGTTATATGTAAGAATTTCTGAGTCTTCATTCTTTTTAAATTGGGATAAATATTGAGTAAAAGGTCTTTACTTGACGGGATATAGCAGTATTCATAACACACACTACACATTCATCCCTCTGAAGGGTATAATGTCACCAATTAGGAGTACTGGATCAACAAAACAAGTCTATCACAGGAGATGGGGTTTTATTTTTCCATCAAATATCCATATAAAACAGTTGTTCATCTTGTTCTTTCAGGTAGTAGAGAGGACAGTGTATGCTTTATGGCAGTTGGTATGCAAAGGATGCCATCAGACTTAGGTTATCTTCTACCAATATGCATGATAGATGCGATAGAATAATTCAGTTGGAAGGGACCTACAACGATCATCTAGTCCAAAAGCTAAGTTGGGAAGTTAAGAGCTTGGGTGCTATTTTAGGAGCTATCATGCAGTACTTGTGTCATGAGGGAATTACAATAGATAAAGAAAAACTTTGTTTCACATAACGTGAATCTGTTGAAATAATTAACTCTGTTTAATTTTTAGTGCAGGAAAGGAGCGTGAAAACGAGATATGCTATCACCCATTTCGGATGACTCCTTACCTTATCAAAGTGCAAGATCCAGAAATAGCGGAGGAGCAGCTTTGTTGTGTGTTGCTTGCAGAAAAAGTACATTCTGGTTATGAAGGTAATCCTTTGAACGCACAAAGACTAGTTTGGTTTCCTGATAGTAAGAATTGTTCTGTGTTCTGCTACAGGAATTTCCACAACTGAATTTCAGCCTAAGAAAGACAACTGTATGAGTTTTTCTCAGTGATCTCAAGTGTTATTAAAGTGAAAGATAATTGGTTCTGTTCTCTGCCCTAGCTGAGAGGTGGTGAGCTAACAAGCTGCTTTCCTATATGCTTTTAGACTGACTTGTATGCTTTATTCAGTATTTAATAGAAATATGTAGCTTGAAGTATTTTATATATGAAAAAAAGAACCCTACTTGTTAACCTGCTTTTATTTTTCTCTCAGCACCCAGAATTCCTCCTGACAAAAGAATTTTTACAACTACACACACCCCAACCTGTTTGTTCCAAGATGTAGATGAAAGGTAACTTAGAAAAGATTCTCCTTTTCCTTTTACCAATAAGCAAGTTATTCAGTATCTTTACAGGTATTTTTAGGATTTAATGGAGATGTCTGTGTGGCGTTGAAAAGTTGTGACTACTGAAGAGTGTTTAACCCAAGAAAAGTAGATCCTCCCATTTTTTCACTAAGCATGAAAACACATTACTCTGTGGTATTTAAGTGGAAAACTATTTGCCTGCTAACAACTAGTTGCATTGTCCTTCCATCTGGGACATAAATTTAATGAATGAAACCTATGGTCAAGAAAGTTCCCATGCTAACAGTCATTACCTGTATGACTCTTAGTTTGTTTTCTTTTAAAGTTTGATCCAATTAATAAACAATATACTGCTGTCACTTTTTGCTGCCCCAGATACAACCAGCAGTGTCTTTCAAATGAAATATCAGGTCTTAGATAAAAATAATAATAATTAAAAAAAAAAAGAGATTCTATGTTCTCAGCTCAGACTGCTGTCTTCATAGTTCTTGCTGTTGTCTGTATGCAAAACCTGTTCAAATTCTGCTGGCCAAAGGCTTCACATTGCTTTGATAATCAGGGGAGCTGCTTAGGGTTAAGTGTTCACATTTCAGAGTAGAACCAAATATGCTGCCTGTGATCATAAGGCATACAGAGAGGCTCAGGAAACTAAGTTGTAAAGCAGGCTTTCCTTTAGTCTTCTGAATTGCTTTTGACTGGGGCCTGTCAAAGGATATTTAGGTGGCAGAAATGAGGTTTATGGAAAGGACAGAAGATACTCCTTCAGAGTTCGTAATGTACTTGTCTGAGGAGGAGACAATAATCTCAACAAGCTTTTAAGGACAGGGGTGTACTTGGAATATTGTAGTGTTTGAAGACTTGACAAGAATTCACTTGTTCCTGAGTTAAAAACCCAAGCTACCTCTTCCCTTTCTTTCTCTTCCTTTTCCCTTTATTTCTCTTCCCTTGTTTTACTTGAGATTTTCTTCATGATCATTTCTGTTGTACTGTGAGATGTAATTTTAATTTTTTTAATCCTTAGTGAAAACTAAGTTGGCTGCAATAGTAACATCTGACTTCTGAGACTTCCCCCACTCTGCTTGTTTTTAAGCATTCTAAGAATGCTAACATTTTGTTTGTAGGTCTGCATGGGAAGGATGCCTGCAGACAGAGTGGCAGTAGAATGGACAGTATGGATTTCTGTGGTATCTTTTGAGGGGGAATCTTCTTGTTCTGCAGATATGTGCTGTTCTTGGCAAAATCTGTAACTGCAGCAAAAGAGAGAAGGGTTGGGAGAAAGGAGGTTATTGGGAAGTTCAGCTAGGCTGCAGTCAATAAGGAAAAAAAGGTTACTCTGACTTCTGAGCCGGTTTATCTGCAGGGAGGTCAGGTACATCAGTATTACTGCAGCGGGCATGAGTTTTATTGAACAAGAATTGGAAAAGGTAGCTATTTTTGTCTTCATTAGTAATCTCCAATGGCTGATCAGTGAGGATAAGTTTGGACTTCAAGGTACAGCTATTTTTGGCTAATGTGCACAGGCATTATGGCTTAGTGTGAACAGTTCCTGGAGTGTAGAAGCCAATGTAATTCTGACAAGCTGGTTTTCCGTGGTATGATTTATACAGTCTCTCTAAACAGCTGAAATTGACAAAAGAGCTACTTATTCCTGTATAGTTTTGTCCTCTTCACTTTCTTCTCTCTCTCTCTCTCTCATTGCCACACATGCTCCAAGCCAACTGTGACTTTGCAGGGTGGATGTATATTTTCAAATAGACTAATGGCACAATGTAAAGCTTCCCTTCCTCCATGCACCCCCAGTTCATTTATTTCCAGTACTCACTTAACAGAAGTGGCAACATGACTCAATGGAGAGTTTTGCCCTTATTCTTGGGCTTTAGTGGAGCAAATACGGTAAATCCCTTCTCGATGGCTCCTATGGAAGCTTCTTTACTGTTAGTCTGGTGTTAGCATCTTTTCTCAAATGCCATTTTTGAGCACTCACTGTGAGGGTCAATTAAATATTGGTCTCATATTAGAACTTTGCTTCATTTGTTGCTCTGTAGTTGATGTTGCTTTTAATAATTTAACTCCTGAGAGCATTGGCAGCCAGATAAGTGTTTACCAAGATATGCATATGCAGTTTATTCATGAGCTCTCCAGGGCTGCGTGGAATAGACAAAACAATAGATTCTTAGAGAAAGCAGAGTTTAATATTTAAAAATATGACTGAACACCTGCTGTTGAGGGAGATTTGTTCATAATATAGCACTGAAGCTGTTGCCTGAGTTGCATAAAATCAAGTTAATTTTTATAATCAATATGTACTCATGGGTTGGAAAAATGCCTGTTTGTCCTAACTCAGCAAGTGGATTTCTGCGCAGAATATGTCAAATAAAAAATAAATCCTTCCTTGAAATTAAACATATCATTCCTATATATATTTGTCCTTTAAATGTGTTTGACACTTGATGTGTATAAGAAGTTCTGTATAGTTCACAATGGAGTTATCTTGGTAAATGAATTTAAAGCAGCTTCCCGTTTAACTCGTAGTAAAAATGTAGAGAGGCTTCTTATTCATGTTGTTTTGACACTTTAAGTATCATTTAAACGTACTATAAAACGTAAACTAGAATTGCTGCCTGTCCTCATCAGCAGTTCTTATGCCATATGTGCATTTGCAGTCATAAAATGAGTTCATTAACCTAAACTCTGAATCATTTTTAATTACTTATTATGAGGAAACGATGCTGAAATACTGCCTCTAGTAGATAAAAATTTAACTATTCTTAATTACCATATTATACAGTCACAGAAATGCTGGTTGGAAGGGACTGCTATGCCATTCTTTAGCTTGAAATGGAGCTGTTAGCCAGTTTAAGGTTAGGTCAGCTGTGACCTTGTCTGAGTAATGCTTGGAAATCTCTAAGGATTGCACCATCTGTATGGGAAACTGTTCCTAAGTTGCACTACTCAGTTAAAAAACTTTTCCTGACATCCAGCATAAGCTTTCCAGGCTGCAGTCTGGGGCCATTGCCCGTGGTTTTATTGTGTGGCACCATCAGGATAATTTAAAGCCATCTTTAAAACTCCTGTTTCCAGTAGTTGTGGGAAGCTCCTGGATCATCCCTTAGTCTCCTCTTCATTGGAACAGGTAAACCCAGCTCAGTCTCTACTCATGAATCTTATGTTTGAAATCACTGACTCTTCCAGTGATTTCTATATAAATTTAAAAATGTGTAGGGTGTTTTTTTTCCATAGAAATGACTGAATTTGCATAATTCTTTATAACCAGGCTAATAAATATCAGTTTAAAATTTGACCCTTTTTAGGATAAGTGTTCTGTTGCAAACGAATGCAGAGTTTGCCAGGCTGTCATAAAGCAGGTGGCAAAGAATAGGAACAGCGTCAAACAAAACCTTCTGTTTTCTTCTGCTTCTTACAAAGTTTGGTGATGAAGTCCTAAGTGAAGTCATTCAGAGTTGATTGGTATTTTAAACTCCTCTAGTGGCACAACTTTTCTTACATGTTTTGAACTTGGCAGTATATTTAAATGACTGTTTTGGTGAGTTTCATGCCAGTTTCAGCTTTGTAAAGTTGCTACTTGAGATGATCCACAAGACTAAAAGAGTCATTGTTTAACTAATTGCTTCAATAATAAGGCATTAGTTGCTATATCCTCATTTTCCCAGAGTATCTCTGCCTCTTTGCTGGTAGGGTATGTTTAATATTTTGGGGAACTGATCTAGTTCCAGTGCGCTGTTGGAAGTGCAACATGGAAGGCCTTTGTCCTCTAATGCTTTTGAGTTGCAGCACAACACAGCTGCAATGTACCACAGACACAGGATCCGAGTTCTTCATTCAAGGTATTAAGATACCCAAGTGTCTTTCTGCTCCTGGGCCTTTGTCAGTGAATAGGACTGGGGGAAAGGTAGACAGTGTTTTGGGTTTACAAGATTACTTGTTGGAATCTAGCAGCTTCTCAAACATTACTGAGTAATGCTGACTTAATCCATTATCTTTGTTCCAAAGCACATTTTTGGCAGTTAGCTTTCAGAGTAAGGTGCAAACAGATGTTTCATGAGCTTTCACTCTTTCTCCTTCATATGAAAGGTTTAAGTGATCAGTGAAAATTATTTAATCACATAAAGTAGTCCTTCACATCAGTATAATTGGCCTTTGGTAATATGCAGGAATACTTCTAATTCTCTAATTAGTAAGTTTGCTCCCTTGCAACTTCTTTATGAGTTGGATTCTCAACCTGCCCGTGAGAAAGCTGACTTAGGACTCAAGAAAAAGACCCTGTTGCTAATTCAGCTGTAGCAGTCTTGTGGTCCTTAGCCTTGGCTTGCAACCCATTGATTGGAGTACTGTTTACCTTCATGAGAGCTTTATGAGATTGAACTTTATTAATGCTCTTTTAAAATTGGGGTATTTATCCTCTAGAGCTAGGCAGCATAGGAAAGACACGATTGCTGTAGCAGATTCCTTGGTTTGGTGTTACTACATTGTTATATTAAGTTATGAAAAGACCCACCCCACAAGCAAGCCAAGCATCCCTTGTTCTAAGAGTACTACTGCTGTTAAGTTGGCACTGCTGTTTTACCAATTTAAACTGAAAATTATTTGTTCCCTTAATAAGAAAAAGAGAAAAAAAACCTTAAAATGGAATCATCTGAACGATTAAATATACATTTATTCCACTTGATTGTTTATATTTTTCTTTGTTTTTCTTTCCCCAGAGCAGTACCTCTGTTGGGATACCTACCTCAGGACTTAATAGGAACGCCAGTCTTGGTGCATCTTCACCCAAATGACAGACCCTTAATGCTAGCAATTCACAAAAAAAGTATGTAATCCCTTACTGTGGCAAATTTTTTCAGTCTAAAAGCTGTAAAATAGTGACTGCAAAGACCTCAGCAATTAGGAGATGAAAAGTAATTCTTGTTATCATTATTTTTTTGCAAGGAAAGACTGAATTCTTTACAGCTTGATGCTTAATGCAAATAGATGAAAATGAGAAAGTGCTTAATTTTGTTTGATGTGAAGCATGTGTGTCTGCTGTCAACAAATTGACTGTAAATGAGTATTTCATAAAGAAAATTTTCTTTAGAATGTAATGATAGAAGTTATCATGCTTTAAATTATAGTCTTTCTTATTTCATAGATTAGAAAATAAGAGCCATTCTGGCAATGTTGATTTGATAAACTTGGGAAATGTAAAGCTGTTTCTCCAGTCATCTTTAGCTTCTTGTGTTCTGAAGGTGATTTTCTTGACATAGTCCCCTAAGTTTGAAAGTCTGCTTATTCTCATAGCCCAGCATTTCTAAATGTATAGACCGATCTGGTGCTTTTTCCTTCTAATATCAGCTTCCTCCTTGCAATTCATTGCAAATAGCTGAATCTGTGCAAATATTAAATCTGAAATTTCTTTTGGAATCCTTCATTACAGTACTTCAGTATGGAGGACAGCCTTTTGACTACTCACCAATCAGGTTTTGCACTAGAAATGGAGACTACATAACCATGGACACGAGCTGGTCCAGTTTCATCAACCCTTGGAGTCGAAAAGTTTCATTTATTATTGGAAGACACAAAGTTAGGACGTAAGTCAACAAACTGTTCGAGCTTCAGGGTTGTTTAATCTTAGTATTTTCCCTCCCTTTGGGTTTACATAGTGATCCTTAAGGCAGATATAAGGGATTTTCGGGGAAGGGGGTGGAATCACACATACAGATTGCTTCCTTTTTTAATTTGGATTTGAGATATAGTAACTGTTTTAAAAAGAAATTTGAAGCACTTCAAACTCTGCCAATACTGTCAAAAATCGCTTCAGAAGAGGAAAGCGATGCTTAAAGGGAGGAAAGGTATGTATTTTATCAGATTCAAAGGTTATAGGTGCAATGGAATAAGCATCAGATTCTGTTTATGTAGATGGTAAATTGAAGTTGTGGTGTCTCTGTGATTGAAGTACGTGTATGTGTAACAAGCTGGGATATATTTCGTTTGTGCAGGGGTCCCTTAAATGAAGATGTCTTTGCTGCTCCCAACTATACAGAGGATAGAATCCTTCATCCCAGTGTTCAGGAAATCACTGAGCAAATATATCGGCTGTTATTGCAGGTACACCATGTGCTTTAACATTACTGTTTTCACTTCCCTCTGAAGAAAGGGCATTTATCTGGGTGACGTTTGTTTAGCTGTCTGCTACTGTACTGGAATTTCTGGCTACAATCCTGGAAATGACTTGCATTCGTGAATACCACACAAGACTTAAAGTATGTTAAAGTTCCAGTTGGTATTTTAAGTTACTTATGGAGCTGTGGAGTCCTCACAAAAAAAAACCCAAACAAAACCCACAAAGCAAACAAAAACCAAATAAAACAACCAACCCCCCAAAAAAATACCCAACCCAAATATCGAGTAAATGATTTTCTCCTCACATAGAATTACTGGTGACAATGTCAGTTTTGCATAAAGCTAGTGTACTGAGATGTGTGTGTGTGTATGTGTCTATATATATTTTTTTGTTGTTGTTAACAGCCTGTACACAACAGTGGATCCAGTGGCTATGGAAGTCTAGGTAGCAACGGTTCACATGAACACTTAATGAGTGTGGCATCCTCCAGTGACAGTGCAGGAAATAATAATGAAGAGACTCATAAGGATAAACCAGTATGTTTGGGTTTTCTTATGCAAATATGTGGCACTTACTTTACAGTAAAAGTAGTGGGTTTTTTACTTTTAGCATAACTCCTTCAAATTAGGGATGGAAGAAAGTATGAAGAAAAGGTCATCTTTTTTTGTTTAACTTGGAAAAAAACTTTCTGCCTCGGGGAAAAGGCATTTCTGGTATTGATGAAATCTCAGGGTCCTGAAGCACAGTTACAGCTGTGAAAGTGGGTGTGTATAAGGAACTTAAACCTGTACAGTGTGTTAAGTTATTCTAATGTCTGTTACGTTATATGCTGTGTTTCTGGAAAAACCAGCTAGGTATTTGAAACCTTTTGGGAAGGGAAGTCTGTTACTACTGTTTTCCAAATGAAACTAAGAATGCAGTAATAATATCTAATTAATATAATGAACTATCTAATTAATAAATGAAACTAAGAAATGCAGTAATACCTGCATAACCAAGTGATAGCTTGACGTTGACCACTTTTCATGTTGCGAAAATACACTGTATAATATCGGAAGAAAGAAATGGAATGGAATAAAATTCTTCTTTTTGAACTTAAAATTTTACCGTAGGTTGGGCCATTGTTATGGCTATCTGATAGTGAGATGGAACTTTTAAAATTCCATTAGTCTGAGCAAAACAGCAGCATTACATTTATGCCTGTACTTAACAGAACTATTTCATAAGCAAAGTAAATCAGACAGACAGTAATGTACTTAAAAGGTGCAGTGTCTTTGCAGTTCCTGCATCAACATGAACATCTCTAGTGACTTTGGCTTTCCTATTGTTCTTCCCAAAGCTGTTGTAGCTCACTGAGTTGTATTTAATTCAGAAAGCCAAAGTTTTACTTCATTGTATTGCTTATAGGCCAGTATTTCTGCTGCTGTGATAAGCCGTGGCAGACTACTCTTACCAAGGTGCTCCCTTTCTTGCCCTTCAGTCCTTAAACACTAGTGGCTTAAGCAAAGGAATTCTCTGGATTTCTTTAACAGATACCTTATTACATTTCAGAGCTGTGGAGAATAAGAATGTTTAAGGAGATCT
>JANHGB010073513.1:27640-46466 GCA_026283785.1 Coracopsis vasa
TCTTCGTTTGGAGGGAAATAGATACCTCTCTTTCCCTCATTCTATCCACAGATAGTGAAGACTATTACAGCATTATTCTATAAGATCTTGTCAGTGCTTTGTTAAACTTTTAGCACAGTAAGTTCTCAGTCTTAGCAGCAGTATTTTGTTTGCCAAGTGATACAGTGTTTTCTTTTTTTCTGCAGTCTTCTTCGCAATGTATCTTTATATTTCCAAATCCAGAGTAATTGTGTACAAGCCCCATACATATTTTTTTTTATCCAAAGTTCTGCTGTTGCACAATAAAATTGTATACATCAGGACCTCTCCTGTGATCAGAGTGATTGTAAGATAGAGATTAACTAGGGTTACATTTTGTCTACTGAGGAATGGCTATGCGTGATGTTCTATGTCAGACTTTAGTAATAACTCTTTTTAATGACCTGCTTTCAGGAGGTTTGCCAAGATGCCCGTAAGGTCAAAAATAAAGGACAGCATATTTTTACTGACAATAAAGCAAAACTGGAATATAAGAGAGAACCTTTTCCAGGTAAGATATTAGCAAGTTAATTATTAGTCTATTGCACTGGTGCCTTGTATAATATGACAGTAGGGGGTTTTCTGTAGTTTAGTTCTAATCAATGTGTAAATACAGAATTTTTATCAATTTAAATTATAGCATCCTATGTCTCTTCACTGTCTTCAGGAAAATGTGTTCAGCTATGTCTGAATAAGGTGTATATGGTGTATGCCTGATAAATGGTATAACCACGGTTAAGGCATGTCCTAAAGCTGTTGTTATGAAGTACCTTGATTGTAGCTCATCTTAGCTCTATTAGTGCACAAAACCTCTACTTGCTTTACAGTGGTTAACTTGTGACCTGGTAAGAAATATATATAAATGAGAACTTTCACTGCTGCTTTTAGGAGAATTTGTAAGGGTTTAAATGCCATAATTGCATAATGGCAATGCATCTTTTCACAGAAAAACAGAATGGTCCTGGTGGTCAGGTGAAGGATGTAGTGGGAAAGGATACTGCAGTAGCAGCTGCTCCTAAAAATGCAGCTACTGAAGAGTTGGCTTGGAAAGAACAACCTGTATATTCTTACCAGCAGATTAGCTGTTTGGACAGTGTCATCAGGTAAGCAAACAGTGTGTAAATTACTCTTCACCTCCAGACTTAAGACTTGCATATCTAATATGGTTGAATCATTGTATTTTAGGTACTTGGAAAGTTGTAATGTGCCTGGTACAGCAAAAAGAAAATCTGAACCTTCATCAAGTGTTGCATCACTGAATTCTGGAGTTCATGAACAAAAACCAGCTGCTATACAGCCCTTGGGAGGTATCTATGTCACAGTTTTTTCCTGATACGTTTTTGTTAGCAGCCAGTTGGATGTTACTTCACTGCAGAATAATGACAAGCGTAGCTTAGGCATGACCTCATAGCCATTTCCTTAGCGTTAGATGTTGGTGTCCTAACTTGTATCATGCAAGTTTTCCCTGCAGTCAAAATAGCAAATAGTTGATTGAACATCTGGTTTGTAGATGCAAAAGCTTATTTTATACTGTACAAAATACAGCAGGATTTGAGTTTTAGTACTTGAATATCAAATGTAAAAAGTAGGTTCCACAGTTGGGTTACTCATAATAACCAGCTGAAGAACCTGGCAGCTAATTCATTGCAATCACGACATCTTTATTTCTTTTAATAGATCCTACTGTGTTGAAGGCATCTGGTAAATCAAATGGTCCCCCAGTGGTGGGTGCTCACTTAACGTCTTTGGCTTTACCTGGCAAGCCTGAAAGTGTTGTGTCTCTCACAAGTCAATGCAGCTACAGTAGCACCATTGTTCATGTTGGAGATAAAAAAACACAACCTGAATTAGGTATGATTTTTGCTAATTCAGTTTCTTCAAAATGATGATTGCTAGCAAGTTTAAAGTTCAGGCATGTGAACAGTTAGTATCTGCTTGTGACTTATATTTTCTTACTGCTAAAATGTTCCAATGGAAATGGAATAAATGGGGAGAGAATTTGTATCTTACAGCAAAATTTTATCAGAATTGCAGTAGCTTAAAAATACATATGCAGAGCTTTGATTACTTCACCTTAGTTTATGTTTTTCTGTTATCTCTGTAGAAATGATAGAAGATGGTCCAAGTGGAGCAGAACTCGTAGATGGCCAGCTTCTTGCCCCTCCATCCACCTCTGTGCATGTAAATCAAGAAAAGGAGCAATTTAAAAAACTGGGACTTACAAAGGAAGTCCTTGCAGTGCATACACAAAAAGAGGAGCAGAGCTTCTTAAATAAATTTAAAGAAATCAAGAGATTTAATATATTCCAGTCCCACTGCAACTACTACTTACATGATAAACCAAAAGGACGACCTGGTGAACGGGGTATGGCAATGTCGTTTCCATGATAAAACCTGTATTTATATAGGAAGCAAATCCTGTTGAGAGGGCATTTCCATTTTTAGGTGCACAGTGGGGGCACTGTGAATAGTGACAGTTGCATGCTATTTTTAAATTCTTTCTGGTAAGTCTCACTTGAAGACTGAGAGTGGACTATTGCTTTTAATGTAATACCTGACACTTTGGTAACTAAGGTTTTGATTTTTATCTATTCGCTATACTATTGCTATACTGTCGTGCATCTACTTTCAAGGGACCTAAAAAACATGCTTTAGCATGTTTATTTACTGCATCTATGCTTATATTCCTTTATTTTTCTTCTCTTTCTGTCTTTTTTTTCAGGCTCATGGTTTTGTTTTCAGCCTCTTTGCTGTATATCCAGTTTCCCACATTCCACTCTTGTGTAATTGGTGAAACAATCCAATAATTGTTTGGTTGCCTTTAAGTTAATAATGTGATCAGTGGGATGGAAATGGTACAGGCTAGCTCTAATAGTGAAATTGTTTTGCTTGTTAGGACCAGGAACTCTGGATGGCATTTTCAGAAGTGCTTGATACTGATCTGACTGTGTTCCCATTTCAGTCCTGACTTGACTTGAAACAGCAGTCAGACACTGCTAAGTGTTTTTGTGCAGGTTCTTATCTCTCATTTTTTATTTAAATAGTTAGGCAAGTCCTTGATTAAGGAAACCTGTTCTGGAACAGGTTAGGCCCTTTGTGTTCTTTATACTTGAGAAACTTTCGGCCTATTCAAATAAGCTTTAGACAAACTAAAAGTTGGAGCAGCTTTTAGTGCCAGAAGGTATTTTATGGATTTCTTCATGTCTGTAATCAGATGATCTGACAGCCTTCACCTAGGGAAGAGTCGGTTGGTGCAGACTTCTCCTAAAATAAGGTTATAAAAATAGCATGCTTTTCTTTCCTCTCAGGCAATTACTTTGTGTACTTTCTCTCCTTCTGCCTTATTTCCCCCTCACCTCTTCAATTACAGACCTGCATGACCCTAAGTCTCTAAAAATGCTTACAATGGAGTTCCATATTGCTGTCATTGTGCTTGCTGGAGTAATTAGAAGTTTACCTCTTTGGGAGCCACTGTTTTGCAGCTGTGTGCTGTTTGGGTGACACACATTTAAGCCTGAATTGATCCACTGCTGCTTTCTTCTTCCATGGTGTGTCAGCATGGTTTTCATTGCCCAGTTAGCTCGGCTTATGTGCTGGAGGTTAAAAGTGAACCTGACCCCTTCACAAATGCTTCCGTTTGGGTAGGCTAAGTCCAGAACTGCAGTTTTGAGCAACTTCTAGGGATAACAAATCTGAAGAGAATCCATCAGATTGCAAATAGGATTCTTCCTGACTTTTGGGGGGTTTTTTGCAGGTGGCCGTGGACAAAGAAGTGCCACTTCTGGAATTGATCAGACTTGGAAGAAAAGTGGAAAGAACAGGAAATCAAAGCGCATTAAACCACAGGAGTCTTCTGACAGTACAACCTCTGGAACTAAATTCCCTCATCGGTTCCCTCTTCAAGGTTTAAATACTACTGCTTGGTCACCATCAGACACTTCACAAGCAAGCTATTCAGCAATGTCTTTTCCCACTGTTATGCCTGCATATCCACTTCCTGTTTTTCCATCAGCAGGGACTGTGCCACCAGCTCCTGAGACTTCACTCTCTGGTCTTAATCAGTTGCCAGACTCCGGAAATACTTGCCCTACGCAACCATCCCAGTTCTCTGCACCCCTCATGACGCCTGTTGTAGCTCTTGTGCTCCCCAACTATGTCTACCCAGAGATGAACAATAACTTACCTCAAACACTTTACCACAGCCAACCCAACTTCCCTGCCCATTCCACCTTCTCTTCACAGACTGTATTTCCAGCACAGCCACCGTTTGCTACACCCAGCCCTTTCCCACAACAACCATTTTTCTCAACACAGCCATTCCATTATAATCCGCCAGCAGAGAGTGAAAAGGCTCCTGTCACAGAGCCACGAAATGAGCCATCCCGATCCTGCACTCCACAGTCTGTGGGTCCTCAAGACCAGACTTCACCACCTCTGTTCCAGTCAAGGTGCAGTTCTCCTCTGAATCTTCTACAGTTAGAAGAAACCACAAAAACTGCTGAAAGTGGAGCTCCTGCAGGTTTACATGGAGCTTTAAGTGAGGAAGGAGCCAGAGGCAAAATCATGACAACTGATAACTGTAGTGGAAAGGGATCCTTACCAGTAAGTACGCTGATGGGTTGTGGGTTATTTTTTCAAGTCTTCATATTCTTGTACATACCCAAAATTATTAATATGTACAGATGCCTAAAATTGGTTTCCTCATGCATTCTTCCATCTCTGCTACATTATTTTCAATCCTTTCACTTGTGGGACCTATTTTGTAATGATAAGACAGTAATCAGTCAAAATAATTCCAGGAGATGGACTTAAAGTTATAGTTAGTAAATTCAAACTTAAGCAGACTGAATAAAACATGAAATCCAATCATTGAAATAGCCTTAACTTTTAAAATGTAAAACCACCTTGTCGTTGTTCTAAAGTTACACTACAAAGCTTGGGAATACATCCTGAAACAATTTTGTTCCTCTCTTTTTTTTAAATATGAGTATGTATTAGCGCATTGGAAAGTACTGACATAGATTTAAAGTAATATGATCACATTATTTTTAGCAAAAGGTTTTGGGCTAGTGAATTTGTCTGGAGGGGGCAAACAGTCTCTAAGTGGTCTGAAAGAAGCTGGTATGATTTAAAATAACATTGCATCTTTGCTTACAAAACAAGCAACCAAAGTAAAGGTAGAATTAACTGTTACTTTATTTTTGTTTTATTTGGTGCACTGGAACTATGCAAAGCTATTTGGTAACCTCAGGGTTTTAATTTTTTAATTTTTATTTCCTGTCTCAGTCAAATTTTTGGTGTATCAGTTGAACAAATAAACTTTCAAAACTTCAGATGGAGTAATATGTACATAAAGGTTTCTATGACAGATATATATAGACTAATATTAGTGTTTTCTAAAGACACCCTCTTTGTAACCATTCAAGTCACTGAAGGGATGGAGTTGCAACCTTAACCTCTTAGACTGGCTCCTTCCTCCGCTTCTCTTGTGCTGTGGTTTGTAACTGGTCTCTGCATCTCATGGTGCAGTTACAAAGCAGAAGTTGAGTTCGCTGCTGATAAAAGGCGAACAGGCACTGGAAGGGGTGGCTTATAATTGAGGCATGTCTGAGTTCTAGTGTAAGTAATTGGTAAAATGCATTGTTAAGCTTTTCTCCCTGGTTAGTTTCCAGTTTACTTATTTAATCGGTTTTATAGATATTGACTCCTAAGAGGGACAAATGAGGGGAGAATAGAGAAAAAACTGATGCTGTTGTATCTATGTTTGTCTAAAGAAGCTTCCAAACTTGATACAGTGCAAAAACTTGTCACACTCTGGTATTACATGGTGCCACTTAGGAGAAATTTTGAGGGATATATGCATGCAGTGCCGTGTTTGGACTGATGTATTCTGCATGCAACATAACATCTCTGAAATCTTATCTCTAAAAGGACTTCTGACTTGTGCTGTGGTATAACAGTGCATCTGTGACAGTCTGTAACTTGCAGCATGCTCTGAGATGCCTCTGCTGGATTAAAAGAAGCTCGGTAACAAAACTTAATAGTAATGATTTTGCTGGCAAATTCTTCTGAATTTCCTCAACTGTTAGTTCCTATTTAAAAGTCTGCAAAATGTGACTTCCTGTATCTTCCTTATCACTTACTTGGACAATGGGCATTTTTTTAGGACTGTGTTAAGGTTAAAGTTAGTTCTTTCCATTAGTAAGTGCTTTGTTAAGTTCTGTCAACCTTCGTTTCTAATACTTCAAACTGAATTGCAGTGATGTTTTGCTTACTTATGTTAGAAATTAGTGTAGTTAATGCTCTTTCCCTTATAAACATACAAATAAATAATCTTGCCAAGCAAGCTTGCATCCGGGAACACCTTCTCTTTCATCCTGCATTAAGAGGAGTAACAGTAATGAACTGTTGATACAAATCTCCTTGAGGTAGATTATAATAGGAGCAACTGCTAGTATATCTTAGATGGCTTGGATAAAATGTGAGTTGTCTAGAACAGAAGAGGCTGTAAAAACTGAATAACAAATACCTTCCTTGTTTCCTCTCTAAACTATATATATATCAACATATATATATATTATTTGTAAGAGAAATTGACTTAAAATCTCAATCTAACGAAGCAACCACTGTCTACCTATCAGTTTACTTTGTTATTCCTAGTTGGTGTTGGTGTTGGTTGCCTTTCTTTGAGTAACTGCATAAGCATAGCAGAATATAAAGTGAAATGGATTAATACTAAATGTAAATGACTAGTAATGAATTAGCCTTGTGTTTTGGGTTTGTTTTTTTGGTTTTGGTTTTTTTTTTTTTTTGTGGGGGGTTTTCTGGAGGGGCTTTTTGGGGTTTTCAGTTGTTTTGGCTTTTTTTGGTTTTTTTGAGTTTTTTTTTTTTTTAACTTTTTTCCTCCCTCTCCTTCTTATCCTTAGGCTGAATCTCCAATGGACGCTCAAAATAGCGATGAACTCTCCATGTCTAGTGTCCTGCTTGACATTTTACTTCAAGAAGATGCATGTTCAGGCACTGGATCGGCTTCTTCAGGGAGTGCTGTATCTGCAGCTGCTGAGTCTCTGGGGTCTGGATCCAACGGCTGTGGCATGTCGGGGAGCAGAACAGGTAACACTGGCAGTGAACACTCAGGATTTTGACCAGCAGGTCTTAGTGAGCAGCAGGTTGAGGGCAGGGATTCTGCCCCTCTGCCCTGCTCTGGTGAGGCATCCCCTGCAGTCCTGCTCCCAGCTCTGGGAGCAACAACAGAAGAGGGGTGTGGAGCTGTTGGAGCAAAGAGGAGGAGGCCATGGAGATGCTCTGAGGGCTGGAGCATCTTTGCTATGGAGACAGACTTAGAGGGCTGGTCTTGGATGAGGGCTTGGAGCAACTTGGTCTGGTGGAAGGTGTCCCTGCCCATGGCAGTAGTGGATGGAACTAGATGAGCTTTAAGGTCCCTTCCAACCCAAACCAGTCTGTAATTCTATGATTGTGTGATTTTTAGGGGAGTTTGAATGTTGTAAGCACCACTAGAACATGAAGTGCTGTATGTAAAAATCTGTATTGTCTTTAATCCTCATTGCATAGTTTATTCTTGATTTCTTTTTTTTATTATACAATATGAAAGTTTTTCTATTATACTTGATTTACAGTATAGAATCTTTTTAAAGTTTGTGTAAAATAGAAATTAAGATAATCTGTAGGTTGACAGAAAAATGAAAATACTGTACTCCATGTTTGATTTCAGGTTTTTAATGTAAGCCAATTATTCTGCTGAAATTTAATGGAGACTTAACTTGAGATTTTGACTTTTAAAAATATTGATGCAGTTACCTAGGGGTGGAAGTTCCCTCTGCTAAAAAATAAATGAAGTAAAGTAGTGGTTGTACTTACACTTTCAGTTTTTTAATCTGTTCTGAAGAGCATTCAAATGATCTACGTACTTGGCAATTTATAATGTAAACTTAAATTTCTTTTTAAAGGTAGTAGTGAAACTAGTCATACCAGCAAATACTTTGGGAGTATTGACTCCTCCGAAAACCATCATAAAACCAAGATGAAGGCAGAGATAGACGAAAGTGAGCACTTCATTAAGTATGTTCTTCAGGATCCTATATGGCTTTTGATGGCAAACACGGATGACACTGTTATGATGACTTACCAGATACCTTCACGGTAATTCCTATACTGTAGTTCTTCATGAACTGTATATGTGTTGGGGTGAGCAGGGTATTCAGAAGGCAAGATACATATGAATCTCTGTTTCAGTAGAAGTAAGTAGGTTTTAATGTTTAGATGAGTGTCATGAAGAATTCTTGCTTCCGTTTTATCCTTTTTTATACTATACAAGAAGTTCTCAAAAAGTAAAAATTACTTGCTTGGGTTTACCTGTATTTTTAGATCAATCAGTTCAGTTGAAGTTAACTGTGTGTGTTTTGAAGCTGTTCTATGTTAGTGTCTTGTAACTACTTGCCTATAAATTCTTGTAGCCATTAGATCCTGGCAAGGGTGCTTAGATCTGATGATGGTCTGTAGTATGGAAACTCTGTAATCCCTGCCCTGTGATGCCATGTTCAGTGGCATGCTGCTTTCTCTACCTTTTGTTTCCGGGTTGCTAATTTCCACATGTTCATTCTTCTCCATAAATTCCCATTCTAATGGGACAAGGAAGTAGAAGGTGGAAATCATAAGATTTCTAGTTGAAAATGTTCATTAAAAATGTTCCCTGCTTCAGTAGGAAAGAGCAGATACAGGGAAAGAGGGGGTGACAAGTCTGCAGATGTTTTTACATCTTGATTGCATTTTTGGGAGCAGTGAGTGTTATTTTGAAAACAATAGGAAAAAAAGACAAGTCCTTTGAAAGGGGAGGAAAACGAGCTTTGAAAATATAGAAGCAGGGGGGGTGATGGAGAAAAAAAATAGAACATGGGACTTTAGAATTTTTACCTAGATTTAAAAATACCTTGGTGGTTTTCAGTTTTTGTGAATTTAAGAGTTGACAGCTGTAGATGGGAATTCCAGCAGGCTGTATGAGTAGCAAAGCCTGCCAAAGAGAACATGATATAAACCAGGATATTGTGATAAGAAGAGTTAAACTCGCTGTCAGAGGGTAATGTCCAAGTGTAAAGCCAGCTGTTCTGAGGGATGCTGTAAGGAACAGAAATACTGCTGGGTTTCTTAGAACTTGTTATCTTTCTGTTTATAGAGGTGTACAGCTTGTAAGTGTTTGGAGTGGTGTGGGCTTTCACGTTTCTGAATCAAGGAGGTCACCAGGGGGAGAGAGAACTCAGGCTGCTGAAATAGAGCAGTATTTTTCTAAGCCTCTCAGTCCTGAAGTTTAATCCATTCTTTGTAGCCTTTTTAATCATAACTTACTACTTCTGCTTAATTATCTCGTATGTGTATCTGTGATCTGTTTTGGGTTCTCTGCCCAGTGAAGAGAAACTTGGAACTTAGTGAAGCAGAGGGAAACTGGAGTTCTTGGTGGTTTCACCAGTGGTACTCCCTGAATAGCTGTAAGGAAACTGATTTTCCTAATGGGATTTGAAAAGACAATGAGCCAGCAGAAATGCATTAAGATGTCTGCAAATGCAGAAGGCTGCAGAAATAGCCATGCTTATTTTTCTTCCTTTATAAGTTTTGTAACCTCAACCATCCAGAACAAAAATAGTCTTAAAAATGTTAGTATTTGACTATGTAGCCTTATATAGACATAAACGCCAGAAACTGAAGCTCAATTTCTAAATACATTTTATTTTAGAGATTTGGAAACAGTTTTAAAAGAAGATAAGCAGAAATTAAAGCAAATGCAGAAACTACAGCCAAAGTTTACAGAAGAACAAAAAAGAGAGCTGATTGAAGTTCATCCATGGATCCAGCAAGGTGGACTGCCAAAAGCTGTTGCTAATTCTGTAAGTTTAAATGAGTTAATTACTTTTGCATGTACGATAGTGCTTAAGTTATTAACTGCCTATGTTAGACTTTTCCATTCCTGTTGCTATGAAAGCTTGGTCAATTAGACAGATTAAAAAATTCATCCAGACTTCCATGCAGTGGTTTCTGGCTTGATTCAGTTTTCCATCAGACATCTTTCCAATGGGAAATTACAAGCAGAGATGAATAGAGTATGAGAAATTTCTGTTCTATTTCTCAATTTCCTTGTCTCTATTTGAAATCCTTTACCAACACAGCCAGAAACTTCACTATGTAAAAACCTCTATTTTGTGTGCAGAAATTGATGCCCATTGCTTTCTAGAAAGGCCAGAATTAATGGGAGTACACTGTTCCTTTTTTCCATCAGTCTTTTCTCTTACACAAGATCATCTCTTGCCTTGATTCTCTTAAGTGATTCTCTAAGTGGATTAATGGCTTGAAAAGCAACAAAGGGAAAAGCCCCAATAAAACAAAAACCCAAAGCATCCTTGCACTTTTATTTGTTGTCTGCGTATTTTACTTAGTCACACACCAATACCTAGTTGCATTCTCTTCTTCCTAAGCTTTCCATGACTTGTAGCTTTTTTGGACATACATTATCAAATGCAGAGGCTCCCTTTGCACATGACTATTTCAAAAGTCAGTGTAACAGTTGCAGTGGAATCCTAATCCTGATGTTAATGTTACTGCAACTTTAATACTTCAGGATGCAACTTGGCTAAGCATACAGTTGCTTCAGTCTCTTAAGCACTGCAACTGACATGAACATATTACTGCAGGGTTAAGCAATCAGATGGTGGAAAAGGTGACTGGAAATGCATGGAAAATGTCAGCATTGTAAGTGATCTATGGCATAACTGCTTTCCGTAGAGTTCTCAAGTACTTGTATTGATTGTTATATGTTATAAAATGACTGTGTGGGGGAAAGCTGGAGAGAGGGATATATGTGATAGTTGTAGCATGGATGTAAATGTTCCCTTGGAATCAGGGATCAAATGTAAATGAACAGTTGTTTGGAAAAGTTTTGGGGTTTTTTTCTTTGTGATTTATGGATGTTTCTATAACTTTTCTTTTATAGGAATGTATTTTTTGTGAGGACAATATACAGAGCAATTTTTATACATCATATGATGAAGAAATCCATGAAATGGACCTCAATGAAATGATTGAAGACAGTGGGGAAAACAACTTGGTTTCCCTGAGTCAAGTCAGTGAAGAACAAACGTAGCCTTTGAGCCTGTTGTTTTCAAAGCTGCTTCAAAACTACAGTGATGATCCATAATGGTTTTAATCTTGTATCCAGCAAGATGAATCCAGTTCATAAAAACAAATGTGTTTTGCTCTAGAAGAGTCATTTGTGAACGAATCTCTTTTTAAATGGTGGCAATCTCTTCCGAGTAAGGACATCGTTGAAGATGGTATAGCTTTTCTTTAAAAAAGACAGACTGGTATTTTGCACTTACATGCCTCAAGTATTTCTTTACAAACTATAGAAACATTCATTGATGCCTACTGTTTTTTGTAGAGTGGGTTAATGAGTACTGAAAATCCCCTTACATGCATACAGGTCTTCAGATCTCTTTTTGGTAATGATTCAGCGCTAAAAGTTGTTCTAGCAATTTTGCTTAGTGGCTCTTTAGCATTGTTCTTAATATTTGAAGTGGTCCAGCATTGTAGAAGAAATAACATTCAAGCAAATTAATTCACACTTGTCCTTCTCATACCAGTTGATCCCATCCTCTGTTTCCTATAGTTTTGAATGTAGGAACCTTTTCTGTCTCAGAAACATTGATCTAAATTTGTAAGATGGTCTTGGGTTAAAATATTCACGTGAATGTGTAAGTACAGATGAGTGCTGACAACTTTGTAGCCTTTTATTTAAATGGACGCTGCAATACAACGAACTGTTTATTACCTTGAAGCATCATTTTGAGAATTTGTACACAAGACATATTTATGCTTAAAGATTTTAAAAACTAAGACCACAGAGGATGAGCGCATATGCTCCAGTGACTGGTAGACAAAGCTTGGTATGACTTTAACATGTATTTCTGATTTGTTGTGTCAGGAGCTTGGCCATCAGTTTTGTGTGTATGGCTAAACAAACATCAAACTTAAAAGTGGCAAGAGAGGATTAGATGTTTCTTGTCATTTGGAGATAGTTCTTATAAAAAATAAGTGATTTTGAGAACAGCGTTGACTTTCACAATATTTGAATTGCATAATCTGAAACTTAGTGTGGCTGGAATCCTTTGCTCTCAAGGATTTAATTTTAATGCGTCTGAGATTGTATTGACTTGAATATGTGTACTTTATGTTCTTGTGCTGTTTATACATGTTGGATGTGGGAAGAGAACACAAAAGAACAACTCTGCATTGGTTGGTGGACATTTAGTTGCATCACTGCTAGATGTCAGCTGTAGACCTGGGAGTGAACAATGTGGAGAAATTCACTTAACTTTGGTATGTTTGTCTTAAAATATTTTTCATGGAAAGCGTTTCCTTTTTTATTCAGATAACATTTCTATTTGCTGAAATTTGAGGTTATTTTCATTGTATAACAATATTTCTCTTTGCATACAAAAAGGATGTGGTGATAGATCTGACACCACCAAACCATGCAGAAGTGACTGGTATTCGCTTAGAGGGAGAAATAATTTGTGCAAAGTGATTAGTTATTAATTGGACAGTGTCATGAGGAAATCTGCATTGGGATCAGGTTCTGCAGATAGCTGTGTGAGCTTGTGAAACAAGTAGAATTACAGCTGAAAACATAAGTATCTCAAATGTAGTGTGAAACACTACCCAGCAAGATCTGATTCCCATTCTTTAATTAGCTTAGCAAGGTCAAATTTAAATATCTGTAAATATAAACCGAATGAGAAAGTTTCAAATATTGGTGTTCAAGTCCAATGTATTAAATGATTTAATCTTAAATGGAACAGTGCAGCTATACCAACATAGTAAGCATACTCCATTTTTACATGTAAACACAAATAGTTTAATTGGACCAGGGTTTGGGAAAAATGAAAGCTTTATGTAAGGAGCGCATCATAATTATACCAGTTACTTTCAGGGACTTCTCAACCACTTTGAACCTATTTGCTTTAGCATGCTTTTTTCTGGCTTTGTTTTGGTTACTTTCAATTTGTTCTCATTTCTTTTTTTCTTTTTTTTGAGTTTTTTTTTTTTTGGCTTTGTTTTGTTTTTTTTTCTTTTTCAATGACCATCTTGTAACCATAACTTAGTGGAAGGAAGAGAAAAGTATATTTAGAGCATTTTGTGGATGTGCTTACTTAAGGACTTAATCTTGCATCCTTTAAGTGTTTGCATTTACAGGGTGGTATTAAGATATTTTCCTGTAACTTTAAATCTACATGCCTCCATTTATAGATAAGATTCTGAAGCTGTAATTTTTCCAAACTGTTGTAAGATGATTTATTTGTGATGACACTTTGTCTACATGTCAACAATGTTTTTCTGTACACTGTGCAATATATTTTGGTTTTGCCACTTGTGACTAATTTTTATGACTTTGCTTTTTAGAAAACTGGTAAATAAAACAGATATATTTTTAGTTGCCTTTTTGTTTCTTGAGGTCTCTACTCCATGTGAGAAGCAAGAATATATACCTGACTGGTAGCACATGAACTGGTCAAACTGAAGAACTTGCAAGCTGCTGACTTAGTTGTGGTGTATTGTCCTGAAGTAAAATTGTTGCCAGCTTGTCTGACCTGTAAGTTTAGTGGTCAAGTGGAAAACTGAATCTTTACATTGACTAGTTGTTTTGAAAACATGTACAGGTTTACTACTTTGAAGAGTGGAGAAGGTGAGTGGCTTGAGGATTTCTGTTTTCTCACATGAGTAGTAATGTAGTTTTAGCAGTGATGCTGTGTTGGAGCACCCCTCCGGTGTAGGATGTACTCAGGTTGAGACCCCCATTAGGTCTTTTCTCCATGGCATGGGTGGTTTCTGGTTTTGTAAACCAAAACAAGTAATGCAAACCCTAGTTTGGTCATGAGGATCCCAGATGTTTCTGTGAGCAGCAAAATGAAGATGTTTCTGGACCACAAAGCAGTTCACCACACAGGTGAATTACCTTCACACCAAGGATAGAATTGCAGTCTTGTGTACTCTGTTGCTGAGACATGCAATTTTAAAGCATGCTGGTTCAACACTTCATCCAGGTCCTTTTGAAGTCTTCTGATTGACCCTAAATACATGAGTATGTGAAGCCTGAAAACACTTGCGTCTTAATAGCACCTTTGTTCCTTGCTTAGCTAAACATGCAGAGGAGAGATGTATTGATGAAGCAGTTTACAGAACTACACCTCAGCGCTGTGCACATACACAAGGCATCTGCAGCTCAGAGAAGGCATTGGGCTAGCATTTGGATGCAAGTTTTGATAACAGATCTATAATGTTGAGAGAACTTAAGTGCTGCTGCTACAATAAATTACCAGGTAATGTTTCACAGTTAGTTCTGCTTCTGGTTATTTTTGCAATTGTAAATATAAATAAGACTAGAGTTCAATGTGGCTTCAGGTATTCATGTGCTCCTCCTTGGTGTGACATGCCTTCTGTCAGCACCTCAGCATAATGGCTGGCTTACTGTACACTGCAGGACTGTTGGGAGCAGGCTTTGTCACTGATTTTCTCCCACCTCAGTAGCCCCTAGGTGTCACTCGTGTCCTGCAGTCATATTTGGCAGTTTTGCCACCTCTTTTTTAGCTCTATTCAGCTTCTTGGATTTTGAGGCTGTTGAGTTTGCTGTGATGTTGCTTGATGTAGGGAACTGTGGCTTGAATTTCAAGTAAGGATGATAACATTTGTAATGAAGAGCCATTGGCCCGATGAGGGGGAATGCAAATATAAACTTTCTGCTTGGAAAAGGGAAGTGGATTGCTGAAAAGCATCAGCTTTTAGTCCATTTAACGCGGGAAATTTTCAACTGCTGAAATCACATGGCAACAATGAAGGATTCCCATATCATGTAAAGAACCAGGAAGCTCTGCCTGTGTCTTTATCTGTCTGTATATAAAAATATGGTTACCAAACTTCTTTGAAGGCTCCTAAAGCTTTGAATGTAGTCAGGCAGTGTATTTAATATTCTTTTCATAATTACTTTGCATTGCATGAGCAGTGAATTTAAATGAGATCAACTATAAAGGCCTGATTATGAAAGCAGTTGGAAAGAAGGTTGTTTTATCAGTCCACCTAAAATTCCTTCCCTATATGAACTCTGCCACTATGAGTGATGCTTAAGTCTTAAATTAAAAGAATGGAAATTTCTGGGATTTCTGGTTTGGATTTTTAAGGAAAATCTGTTCTTTTTAAAGAAGTTGTATACTCTATTAGCTAACAGATTAGCAAAATAAAGGTGTCTGTATCCTAATGTGATTGAACCATTTATAGTCTTGAATCGATTTCACGGCAGAATGGTACAAATGGAACTGGACTGCATACTGTAAACGGCTTTGCAGATTGCACTTAGTGACAGAATTAGTTTGATGAAGTGATTTATGACTGCCTTTGTCACCTAGTTTAGCGTTCATAGGCCTGTGAAGTTTATGGTGTTAACTTTTGCTCATTAGGCTGACAACAGCAGCTTCACAGGTAGAGTCTCTTTGAATGTATTTGACAAGATCAAAGGGCTCAAATGCTCGGGAAGTTGTTGAAGAGTGGTGCTGCCCATAGGGTCTTCTGAGGGGATAAACTGAAGTAATGCAGAGGAGGGTCAAGATACCTTGGCCACTGTAATGTAAATCCTTTGAGTTAAAATGAGCCCATAGTAAATTAGGTCAGGAAGTCCAGAACTGCCTCTAATATGTTTTAAGAAGGGTCTGTAAATGGAGGTGGTATTTATCACCTAGCTGGTTTATACAGCCTAACTTGCTCATTCAAGCAGTTCCAAAGAGGACTTTTAAAACTCAAAGATATAAAATCTGGGGAGGTTTTGATTGGGGGTGAGAGGAAAATCTGTATTATTTGTTCTGCAGGGCTGTTCCCAGGAGTATGGATGCTAACAGCCTTCTCTAAGCCTTGCAGACTTTATAGTAATGACTAGAAGCTGATTGCCAAACCTTACTGTGAATGAATTGCTGTAATGAAAGGTATCCACAGCATTCCAAGCATTGTGTGTTGCCATACCTCTAAGCCTGTTAGATAAGACTGGGGCTGAGCTGAGATACCTGGGCTATATATAGCAGGCGACAGTTTGCTGCTCTGGAAACATTTGAGTTTTTGCACTCTAGTTTGACTTTCCTGAAAGAACTGGAGGAAGAGGGTAACAACACAATTCCAAAGGGCACTGCCTCTTCTTTGAAATTGCTTACCACTATGTCTTAAAAATAGCTTTATCAACAGCAAAACAGTGTTTTCTTTTTCTCTAGGTGAGCTGTAGCAGTTCTTTGTCAGATGGAGAACTTGAGAAAAAGATGACAATGAGTATCTATTGAGTCATGTGAATATTTGGACCTTTAGGAACAGTTTAGTTGAATGGAGATGGGGAGTTGTTAGAATACAGACACTAAAGGAAGGCACGGGGTTAAATCTGCCTCTGTGGGCTGTGGCCATAACAAATGAGAAAGTTGTCAAAACAGGAAAGGCTGGAATTGCCCTAAATCTAGAGAAAAAGAACAAAGAGAAAAAAATATAGGAGGACAGCGGAAAAAGTGATGCTTGGGGCTTTTGGTTGCAGAGCCCAATCCCATGGGGGCTTTGTTTCCCCGGGTTCTCTGCTAAGCTATGTTCCTGAATTGACACAGTCTCTGTATGTCTCTGGACTCTAGAAGTAATGTTTAGAAACTGAGTCAAACCAAAATGATGTGTCCAGACACCAGATTTTGGTGTCTTTTGAAAAGCAAACCCCAAAGTAGTAACTGGGCCACCTGCACCTGTTTATGGCTTTATTCAGAGCAAAGTATGAAATAACTTTGTCTGAAGAGTTTCTTAACGTTCAGTGTTCTCTAAAAACAAACCCAGTCAGAACAAAGCATGTAAAAAACGATACTCTCTTGTTTCAGGGGAAGGGCAGGGGAAGTGGAAGCCCTTCCGCTTCTGAAGGTGCGTGGTTTGTATTTCTCACTGCTCAGATGCCATGGTTACAAGCACTACAGCAAACAAACCAGTGGTAGCAGGTAGTTTCCCTTGCTACTTCCTAGCAGTCCTGATTTTCTGCCCATTAGTGGGAATCTAACAGGAAATGGAGTGAGGCTGAACACACTGATATGTTTCAGCAATAAGAAATGTCAAAATCTTCTAATTTGGGCCAGAAAGATGAATCCTTCCAATTACATTATAGGGTTCTGCTGCATTTCTAGGGGGGGAATGTATGGTAAGCAACAGTTTTTGCTTTGGCTCCTCATCAGCAAGAAATGGAGGAAAGCTGAATGCCACACACTTAGCTGGAGAATTCCCCACCAACTGATAGGTTTTCCCAGAAGTGGCAAAAACGAACTGCGATCCACAGTTCAATCCCTTACTTCTTGCTTGGCCAACCATCGCTGTTTTTCTTGTTGCAAGGACCTGCTTGTTACAGGCGATCCAATGTGTTGAATGACTTAGTGACTGCCTGTATATACTGTATTGTAAGAACAACTAACAGAAGGCTTGCCAGACTAAAGAGTCTGAAGTGTACAAGATGTAAAAGTGATGGGCATGGCATCTAGTGTTTTCAAGGAGGGAGGCAGAACTTGAGAATTCGCTTGGTGTTGCCAGCACTGTGGTGCTCCGTTACCCCAAAGCAGGCAGCATGATAGCATGCTAGTTGGGAGGAAAAGGGGAAGAACAAGAAGCCCACAACTAAAGCAAACCAAACCATGCTTGAATGCATTATTTTCTTTCCTGATCTACTTATTTTACATGACACTATTTGTTTGTTTGCATATTTCATTTGCCATCTGGCCTGTGTTGTCCACATCTATTGCCTTTACATGCACATGTGGCCATGCTAGACTGGTCAAGGAGAACTTGCCTCTGAAGTGTTCTGGTTCAGATGGGACTTAAAAAAACCCATTTGGGTGACCAAATAAAGCAAGAAGATTGAGCACATGTATCTGTCGTTCACCCTAGATGCATCAACACTTGCAATTTATGCAAAACCTTAGTGTTTCACCCAGTACCTGAGTCTCATAATATTTTAGTCATAGACTTCAGAAGATAACTTTTAAGAAGGTGGTGGGAGTTTAGCTGAATTGGCCAGTTAGGCAATAAAATCTCTACCTTGAGTCAGTATAATATCGGTTTTGTGGCATCTTTTAAACTTCAACAAATAAAATCATTCCCAAGGTGTTAAAGCAGCAGATAGGCAGATATTACTACTTTCTTCTCCGTGGAAATGCAAGAAGCAGAGAGGTAAGAATCTGGTTGGTGTGATTTGGGGTTGTCTTTATTGGTGTTAGTTTTCTGTTTTCAAAATGGGCTCAAGGAGTAGATGATGATTTTGCAAATAGAGGAGCACTGCTTCTGGAATGGAGCAGGGTGGGAAGGGCTGAGTAAAGCCCTGTCTGCAGGACCCTGCCCCCCCCTCCTTTACCCCCCATTCATTCAGAGCTTAACAGCAGCATCCAAGAGGGTCCCCAGCTCAGACCCCAAGAACCCAATACTGCACACCCTTTCAACTTTCAGTCCCATTTAATGACCTGGTAAATGAGAATGTCCTCAGGAAATTATATGAAGAACAAGAGCAACAAAAGATTATCTGACTCTGGCTGGAACTGTTACTGCATGGACTCCATGTGCTGCCATTTGTCAAAGTGGATTGATAGAAGACACGCTCCCGATCTGGGCAAGGGAGGCAGGAGAGATAGAAGGGCTGAGAGGCAGCAGGTGCGACAAAAGCCCTGAACGCGAGAGTCTGCCCCAGGGAAGGATCCTGGTGGGTCAGAGC
>JANHGB010073515.1:0-41548 GCA_026283785.1 Coracopsis vasa
GGAAGTAATTTCTCTTTTCAATTTTCCTCTATTTTCTCACAGCTTCATTAAGTTGCTCTCTCCCTTACCTTCCCTATGCCGTCTCCCTCCCCTACCTGACTGCCCTACTCTAGTATCTTCCTCTGTTTAAGATAGAAATAAAAATTATTACTAATTTGAGAGGGTTTTTTCTAAGCTTTCTGTCTCATACAAGGTGTTGTATGAGCTACAGCTTTCATTTGACTGAAATCTGCAAGAACAGACTAATAGGGCTTTACGGAGATGGGTTTTGGTATGTTGTTTTGTCATATTTATACGTTGCTATCCTACTCCCAAATGGGGATTGTGCTACTATAGGGTATGCAACTGCAGGATGACGGTTCACACCGAGAAAAAAAGTGTTAACAAATTGAATAATAATGAATTAACCTGCAGAAAAAGCATTTTGCCCTAGTACACAGGAAGCCTGCATAACTAGAGCATATAATTTTAAATGAAGCAGGCACTAGGAATGCCTCAATGGGTGTGATGTCGACAGTAGCTCATAATTCATGGATATGAATTATGGCTGAATATCAGGAAAAATCTTCCTGACATTGAGATCTATTAGGTTGTGGAATAATCTCCCATGGGAAATGGTGGAAATCCCACTACTTAAGATCATAATGAGCACTAGAAAAGGGACAAATCCTGGCCTGGCCTCTATCTTTTAGGACATATTAATTAATTGCTTTGACATATGCCTTCCTGCCAGGCTAGAAAGTGATGTCTTCTGGTATTTGCTGGGCAGAAGCAACAAAGGCAGCTGTAGTATGAGCTACCCTACCTTGCCCCGTGACCAGGCTCCCTCTGCTTGTGAATATATCACACCGAGGAGTAAAAAACCTAGGGACTTTGAGCCTCTTCAGAGCTGTGCTGGCTTTTGATGAGCTGTGGCTTAGGACCTGAGCCACTTTGCTGGCAGGGTACTCACACCCACCTTCTGCACATGGTGCAGGATGCCCCTGTTCTCCATGTTGGTCTCCTCCAGTGCTGCCCTAAGACTCCTACTGCTCTTGTGAGTTACTTTAATGTGCATGAAGGGGTGGGAGGTGCTCTCACTGTCTCCCAGAGTAGTCTCTATAAACAGGACACCAAGGCAGGGTGTTGAATGCAGTAAGTCACGTTGCAGGTGTTTGAGGATACAAGAAGGTGCTGTTGGTGGACTCAGGCAAGTGGCAAAAGCCTAACATGGGGTGGTGTTGTCTGTACCAGCTGCAGAGAGCAGTGTGTGAAATAAACCAGGCTGTATTTTTGGCATGGAGGGGGAAGCTGGTTTCCAGCTGTGGTGCCCTGAGCTTACCTGCATTGTGTAAACTGTGCTTGAGGGCTGAAGCATGGAAGCAAGCCTGGTGTTTGGCATGAGAAACTCCCACTTGGGATCCTTGGGAGCTGGTGAGAGGGACCGTGAAAGGGAATCAGGATATTTTATTCAGTATGAATGTCTCTTTTTCTCTGATCTGAGTAAGTGCCATCCCTGGAGACGTTCCAGGCCAGGCTGGATGTGGTTCTGGGCAACCTGAGCTGGTTGAAGATGTTCCTGCTCATTGCATGAGGGTTAGGCTAGATGATTTTTGAGGGTTCCTTCCTACCCATATTACCCTATGATTCTGTGATTCTATGATTCTAAGCCTATTCAGGCACTCACTGGGCTCAGCAAACACCCAGAGCTTCTAGTGCCTGATGCGAGCCTGTTGTTTTCAGTAACAAATTATCTGTGACTGAATCATTTCAAAATTTCCCATTTTGTTACAAGTAGATAATGTATTTAATGCATGTGATTTAGCTTTAATTTAAGGGAGGAGTGGAAGTCTTCAACTCTGAGATGGCTACAGCTAAAACTATTAAACGTGTTTCTTCCTGAGTAAAAACTAGATAAATGCAAGTGAAGTGACAAGTTTTACAGTGATGACATTAAACAGCACCTCAATATATATTGGTAGCCCAGTGTTTTGAGTTATGATTTTTTTTCTTTAAAAAGGAGGAAAAAAAGTAAGAAGGGAAAAAAAAGAGGTTTGACTCCAAAACCTAAAAGTAGGAGACGGTCAGTGCTTCTCCTCGGGTTAAGAAGGAAAGGAAAAACTGAGAGGGAGATGTGCTTGCAGCACTTTCAAGGTGGGGAGGGTTGGCAAATTATGTTATTAGAAATCATTAAAATAGCTTTAAATAGTATTGCCATGATAAATGATGTGAGAGCCACGTTGCTTCTATTCCCCTCTTTTCCTCCCCAGTTCTACACACAGAAGAACAGAGTGTATGGCTCTGTTCTGTACTCATCAGTAGCTTCTTGCTTGCAGGTTAAGAATTACAGCTGCTGTGTGTGCACTGCCTTAACAATATTATATAACATATGTAAAATATACTTTTCTGATTGAAATGACATTAAATTAATGTCAAAGAGCTTCAGAATTAGAAAGAAAGAACCAGATTTTTTTCACCTTGATGAATCATTAAAGACTAACAGAAAAGAAGTCAAATTAAAGGTCGTGGAGCCATCATCTGCCCTCATGTGTGTGAACGGCATTGTGCAGGCATAACTAAGGCAGAATTTGACTCCCAAATTAACTCTTTTGCTGGATGCAAAATTGAAAGAAAATCCTTATGACCAGCTTGTAAGCGTATATAATGAAAAATTACAACAGCAGAAAAATATATCCATATCATATTTTCAATTCAGCAAAGTATTAATCACACTGATGTTCAGCAGTGTGTTTAAATGCATGCTTAAGTACTTTACTAAGTACTGCCTATAAACAACTTCATATGACAGTGCATTAACGCAGGACAGAGTTTGTCTATATACTACAGTTTTGAGAGAACTACAATTATTTTAAGCACTGTGGCAGCCAGTAGCACAGAGCTGGATGATCTGTGGTGTCCAAAATCCCATCCTTCTGGCTAGTCCCTGTGCAGTCCTTGTCTCCCAGCTGCATTACCACTAATGTCTGCACAAGCTCATTTAAACTTTGTTTTATTCAGCAGAATCACAACTGCTGGAATCAGCTGGGCATTTACTAGCTCCCATTAACTAGCTCCAGGAAAGAACTGTCCAGGGCAGAGGTCTCCCATGTAAGGGTTTATACAGTGCTCAAGGCTCCAACTGAAGTCTTCTTAATGTGCAGGGTGTTTCAGGGGCTTTCTGGGGCACATTTTACCCAGCAAGGTTGGAGCCACTGTCCTCCTGTCAGCTCTAGGGCTGTCTGCAGTGCAGCTCCAAGAAATTATCATTTCAGTACTCAGAAGTTTTTTCTTAACTGCAAAGATTTACAACAGCAATAAAGCCCTGACATAGAATCCCTTTTCCTGAGACTGTGATTTGGCTTCACTCCAGGTGCTTGGCCTCCTCTCAGAGAGGAAGGGCTGCCATGGCAAGGGCTTTCCCCTCAGGTAAAATGGTGTTGGTGCTTGCCTGAAGCAGTTGTGATCACTTGAGGGCTTCGATTTGAAACTTTCAGTATTGGAAAATAATTCATTGTCCTCAGAGAAAATAATTGATTCCTTAGAGAAAAGTCATCTATCTTTACATGGCACAAAAAGTAGTGTTCAACAGGAATGAAGACGCATCTTTAAATAATAGAATAAATTGTGTGAATAATGCTAAACTTGCTTTTTCAGGAAAAAAGTGTTTTCATACAGAAAACTTCTATTGATCTACCACTTTCTATTGATTTTCACCAAAAAAACAAACATTCTTCCAAGGCTGGTCATTTAACCATACAATAATACAGTTATTTGCCTCTGCTTCTGAAGTCGCTAATTACGTTTTTGCAGTATGCAAGAAGCATTCTTGAGAGCCTTTCCCTGATGCTCAGAGGCTTTGCGGGATGCTGTGGGGGTTGCAAAGTAGCGGGGTGCTGGAGCTGCCCATGAGTACATGACAGGGATGGAAAGCCTTTTACTCCTCACAGAAGCAAGGCTGTAGAGGTAGCACCAAAGTACTGGAAGACTAATTATTGTGCACCAATTGTTGGTGTTAGGAAACCCATGGAGGGTGCAGGCAGGGTTGAGGGGTGACTGGTTTCATAGGTTGCATAGTTGGATAAGGAGGGCACATGCCAGAGCTGGAATTCGTCCTGGGTGAGCTGTGGAGTCTGGTGCAAAAATGTTGTGCAAGTGTTACAGGAAAAAAACACAAGCAAAGGAGAGTCTGGGATATTAGAGGTAAGAAAAGTGAACTGTGTGAACTAAATTCATACCACTCCGTGGAATCTATGGATAAAATCTATTACAATTTAATGTCTGTTCTACTTATCAGTACTTAATTTGGACCAAATTCATACCACTCCATGAAATCTGTAGATGAAATGTATTTCAAATTTAATGTCTGTTCTACTTAGCAGTAGTTAATTTATGGTTGTTCACGAAAGCAACCCAAAGACAGATGCTAAAAATCTGGAAGAAGTATTTGATTTACCCATTTGTTGGTCATTTCTATATGCCTTTTTAATGCGGTGTTTCCTGCCACCAGTGCATACAGCACCTGCTGAACTTGGGCCCCAACTGGGACCTTTAAAACAAAAGAGAACCTGAGAGTACACCAGCTGGGGCTGTCAGCACATGGAGTTAGTTCAGGTATCGCTAAACCATACCGTAACAATTTCAGTACTCACAGTTCTACCTTGAGACTGTCCCCTCAAAGAGCAACAATAATACTGCCCTTTGTCATGGGTCTAAATAAAGCCTGAGTACCTAATTCTGATTATTTCAGGGAAGTTGCTGCAGAGTTACATTAGCAGTGTTGCCAACAATTTTATCTCTGATCTTGCACATTTAGTATGTTAAGACAAAGCTTTGTGATTCAACTGATTATTTTTTAAATGGGAGGTTTTGATCTTGTGGTTGAAAATTAAAAGTAAATTGAAAGTAAATTGAAGAAAGTAAATTGAAGGGGCATCGGGTCTATGTAGTGTCTTGGATTTAGTGGTCTGGTTTGTAATTTTTGAAAATGTTTTGGGTTATCAGCACTTGTACTGTAGAGTAGGGAGCAGATAACTAATCCCACAGGATTTGTAATGTGATTTGAAGACAAGATTTGTGCAAAAGTGCTTAGTATTCATGTTTATGAAAATTATGTTTATTCACCCTGTACTGGAATAGGAATTAATGTATTTGTGAGCCTCCAGTGACATGGACCTCAGCAAGTGTCCCAAACAGGTTTTCATGGTTGCTCTGAGGTTCTGCATATTGCAGAACACCAAAAAGTACTTCTTTATCTCAGAAAACAAAATAAATCAGAGGATTTATCATTTGAAAGCAATATACAGCTGATCTTATGCCACTGTCTTTGCAGAATCAATGCCTTAAGTTCAGCCTTAAGAACTCCACAGAATTTTAACAAAACCGTTTCTCTAATGAGAAAGCCACACTGCTTCTTGGGGTATGGATAGTCAATGCAAAATTCCAGTGGTTTGTCCTGTGTAAATGAGATCCACTGGCATAAGGGGTAGACTGATTTCACCAGTTCATTTTGCAGGTAGTTGTTATTTTTTGCTTGTCGTCTGTGGATTTTTCTGGGTCTAAATCTTTTGTGATTCTGTTATGGTCAAAGTATTGCAAGAGATGCAGCTCATCTACTTTTCTCCAAGATAGCACCCACCAGTTGAGCCACAATGCCTGCTGCTGCTCATGTGTCTAGGTGGTTATAAATGTGAGGTGAAATGTGCTCTTTGAAATGATCTAATCAGTGCTTTAAGGTAGTTTAAGCTAGTGGCTTTTTTCTAATTGTAAGAGACTAGAAACAATTACTGCAGCCCAGCTGATAAGCGGTGACTTTCACAAGCACAGTGCTAAACGAAAGCAATTGCTTGATCATGTTTGTGCTCCGTAGGATGAATCAAAGCTGTTTGTATCAGTGGTGACCTAATATGTGTAAAAACATATTTGTTTTAACCACATGTGGATCAGCATTGTCAATATGAATATTTTTTATAAATTGCACCACATTTGGGATTATATTCTGTCTTTACTAATTTATAGGAAGACTGCAAACTCCTCAGACAGGATCGGGCTGCATTAATGTCCAGTACTGATGCACTGCACATTTTGTCAGTGGATTAAAATAAGAACTCCTCAAGTGCACTTTTTTATTTTATTTCCTGTGCTTTTCTTTTTCTGCCACATCTTTTTCATCTATTTCTCTTTGTGAAAATCCAAATTCATCAGGAATGAAGGCTGAGTTGAGTTTTCACCTGCAAGGCATGTGACAGGACATAAAGTTGGGCAGCACAAATCTGTCTGGTCATGCTCATATCCCAGTTCACAGCTAAGATGTAGACCTGCCTAATCAAATGCTGCATTGCCCCTTGAGTGTACCCCATGTGTGACTCTTTCAAGATGTCTTTTGGAACACTAGCAGGGATATAGACCTGTGCAGCCCCAGCTGTGATAGGCTGCAAAATGCAAGTTATCCTGTTGCTGGGTAGAGGAGAACTGAGAGTGTGTTACCCCTGTCAGTACTGCTGCCCCATATTAGCAGCATCCCCAGCAGCTGCCCTCAGGTAGCCTTCCTCTGCTGAGTGGGAGGAGGACTTTGTCTACCCATGCCAGACAAGCAGAAGACTGACTTAAAAATGATCCTGTCTTTTTTCTCTGTTTCTCTTGGCCATAGAGAGGAAGGAGAGAAGTCTGCAGGAGTTTACATGGCTGGGCTGGGTCATGAGAAGTTTCCGTATTTTCAGGATATCTGTATTCTCATGGGTGGCTGGAAGAAGCTGGATGTTGGGAAGAAGTGCTTGGTTGCATTTTATATATGGGTTTAATAATAACTAGTGTTAGTGGGCTGGATGATGCCTTGAGAGGTGCAGTTCTTGCAAGCAGTTGGGAAGGAGTGAAAGAAGGTGTAATTTGGCAGCAGTGCATATGCAGGTAAATACCAGGCCCTGCATACATTCCTGATGGAATAGGCACACTCAGCTTCTGCATGCTTTCCCCCAAAAATAGTTCTTTAGGGAGACGAGAAGACAGCTGTAATCTGGCCAAGTTTATGCAGTTCAGTTTGGGTTTAACCTTGATTGAAGCACTGTGTTTCCATCGGAAAGGAGTGACTATTTTAGAAAGCATTCTTTTCTTTACCTTTAATTCTGTAGGTTGTTTTTTTTGTATCACTGTTTCCTCACATCCTTACCTTTCCCCTTCCTTACCTTTCCCCTTCCTTACCCCTGTAATGAGGAAGCACGCTCTTTGTCACGTGCGGGCATGTTGTTTTACCCAGTTTCCAGATCTTTATTAAGAGAGAGAGGGAGAGAAATTTGGTGGTGTATTTGTGGAGAAGGGAACTGTGCCTGCTGTATTTCACTGGGACTGGCGTGTGGAGTAGAAAAGCAAATGTTGTGTGGACTGCCAGAGGAATCACTGACTGATCCTCACGCAGTCAGGGTTTGGGGAGCCGAGACAAGACGAGGCAAAGCAGGTATGACTGATAACCGTGCCAAAGCCTGAGCACCTGCCCTGCCCATTGCAGGCAGCGGGAGCCGGCAGGGCTCAGCATCTGCCAGGATTGATGCTCTGAGCCTTCACTGGGGTTTGTGTACTCCATTTGATTTCTTCCCTTTCACACCGAACACAAGGAACAAGCGGAAGTTCACTGCTTGTGAGGAAGCTGGCTATGTCTTTTTTCTGTGCTGCGTTTCACCTCTTTGATTTTTTTGGTTGGCTGCAAAACCTGAAGCCAAAAGACGATGGAAATGCCTCTCCCGGGGGAGGGGGGAGCCGAGCACACCGCACCCCATCTAGTGGCTTAGCCTCAAACTGCTGCCGGGAGGGAAATGCGGCAGGAGGAGGAGGAGGAGGAGGAGAGCTTGGTACGCTCCGGCCATGGGCTTGGTTGACTTCGGACTCCACAGCACCTTCGTGGGTGATTCAGGGATGCTGAAGCAGCAGCAGGATAAGGGAGGTGTTATCCGCCTGTCAGACCTAGGGTGGATCACACACAAGGGACTTGCACCAAGCTTGAAAAGTGCCCTAGATGGACAACGATACTCAGCCCTCCGGAGTTAGAAAATGTGAGAATTAAGCTGCTTCTGTAACCTTAATTCGGCCTCTGTTTTCATAAGCATTAAGATACAATCTCTAATGATATCACACACTATTCTTTGTTACATGTCAGTGTGCAGAAGGGACCGTGCTGAATTCTGGCTCACTGTATTTCTTCTCTGTTGTTCAGCAAGTAGATCCTGTCTGTCACACGCTACTGAAATCTTTCTAGAAGACAGATTTTTTCCACAAGGTTTTCTCCACAGACTTCACAACAACAGGGGCCAACTGCTTTATTGGCAGTCGTTGTGGTATTTTTGTACCATCCTCTTTGTGTGGAGCGTAGTCAGTCATTGTTCCCATTTTGCAGATGAGGAACAGAGGTACAATAAGGTTAAAGTTAAAGGTATCCTTTATTTAGGGTGCCCATTTCAGGACCCCTTGGACCATGTTTTCCAGGCTGCCTCTCCAATCTATCTCAGTTACAGCAGTGAGCACAGAGTGCTCCTGTGTATCAGACACAGGGATCTGATCAGGCTCTCTGAAAATGAAGCACATGTCATTACTGTCCTCAGAACAGGGAAGACAAGTATCTGTGGAAAAAATAACTTAAAGTACTTGTCTAGCACTGCAGTAAAATCATGTGGCAAAGGCAGGGCCAGGGTCCCATCCTCTGTGTCGGGGCGCATCTGCCTTAACTCTTGCAGCCCTCAGCCTCTCCCTACACACTCTCCAGAAGTGAAGCAACCTCTTGTGGTCAGAGGTCTTGTTCAGTCTTACCTGCTTCATTCATAGGGTGGCTTCATCCCGTGCACAGAGCCTGTGGCCATATGGTAGGTGAAGCTGTTGCTGTTGTTTCAAGTTCCTTCCCACCCAAACCCCATCCCATGGTCTTGTCTTCTCCTTCATGTCAGTGCTGGAACTGATTTGACTCCTGGGTGAGCCTGCTCAGGCACGAAACCATTTTCCATGAATTTATTGCTTTGAAAGGGCTCACTAGGGGGTGCCAAGAAGAGACTATGCTAGCGCGAAGAGGGGCCTAGGTTGCCTGGACTGTGAGAGGGACAGGGCCATAGCAACACTGGGTTAGACCTGTTTAAATGGTTTGGTTTCATGTGCTGAGGCTGTAGTTTCACAGCTATGGTAAGCTGATGCAAGCTGGCGCTGCTGATGATACATCAGTCCTTCCCCTGTTCTCATGGCCTTGCTCTCCTGCTCACTTCAATTTGTGAGGCCATGCAGGGAAGCTTAGTGGGAAACATCTGGATTAAATTCAGTGTACTTTAAAAAAATACTACTTTCTTACTTTTTTATTGCTTGGCTGCATGCATGCTTCTGCCATCACAAGGAGCGATGGGACCTGGGACAAGAAAGGGCAGAAATGTTTCTTGCAGTGGCAGCTTATGCAGGTCTCTAGTGTTCATTGGAGTGAACCTTCAGCAGCTGGGAAGTATCATGGTTAGCTCTTTAAGGACCATACCAGCATAAATAGAGAGGTGCCAGAGGAGACGTGTGCTGTAGCCTCTTATAATGACAGTCCCGAACTTGCAAATGCCCCACATCCCCTCAGCATTTTCGTAGACTTGAAGGTGAAACAGCCTTTTCAAGGTATGCTGAGAAACAGTTCATCGTGTAGGCTGGCTTTGTAGATCTACTGTACATCTCTGCCTTTTTAGTTGAGGCAGTTGTTAGTGACAGTGGAGGCTATGTGTCCTGGCAACTAGGGAGTGTGAACAGCACAGATTTCCACCCAGATATATTGACAGCAGAGGAGCATTAAGAGTGCAGGACTTAGGGCTCTGGATCAGTATGTGCTGCTGTGTTCACTGATTTTGCCATCTTTTTCTTCAGTCCCAGTCCTTTCTGCCACATTCCCTATGACCTGACCTGACCAGTCCCTATCCATTTCAGTTTCATTCCCTTCTTGAATTCAGTATCCACCAGAACCTGGTCCAAACCATGGTTACTAGCACAGAGAGTCCCAGTTCCATTCATGCTGACTCTGTGTGTCAGTCCTTGCTTCTCTTAACTAACTGAAAATTATACTTTCATGAGCAATGCTGTTTGCAAAATTAAATTCTTCAACAAAAAATGCAAGCTAGTTGAGAACACCTAATTGTGTGTATTTTAAGTATTTGGGATTGATCACAACAACTTTACTGTACATGTCAAATCCTGCAGTCCCACCATGGCCAGTGACTTAAATTAACCTGACCTTTCATCCTACTTGTCAGCACTCCATGACCATGCACTAGTGTGTGATTTGTGAATTATTTGTGATTGTGTGTGAACATGGTTCAGCACATGAATTTTGAAACTGCTTGATTTGAATAGCAGCTGCTTGTGCTATGATTCTCAGATTGCTATTCAGTTCTTGGTATTCAGAAACATGGGTTTGCTTCCGTTTCCTAACTGGATGCTTTCTAAATCCACAAGAAGTTTGTGAGGAGACAGAAGAAAATTTGTGGCAAGAGTTCTCATATGGAGTGAATTTTTCTGATCATTATGATTAGGCATCACAACATATTTTATGTATCAGTTTTCTGAAAATATTAACCAGTGCTTTTATTTTAGAAAGCAGAAGAAAACTGACATAAATTTAGTCCAAATCTATGAATGGATTTTTTTTTTCAGATATACATTCTCATTTCATTTTCTATGTGTAGATTTACAAAGTAAATGATCTGTGCCAATATTATAAGCATGTGGTGTTGCTGTCTACATCAGATTTCCTTACCTGAATTTGAAAATGTGGGTCTGCCATTTCTGTTCCCTGGGAGCTCATCTGTGAGAAGAGGTCTAGCAAAGCAACGTTTCTGTATGGAAACATTTTTCCTTTGTTGGAGAAACCAGTCTCGGTGTTACCCCATTTATGAGGATAGATTCCTGTGTTTCCTTCTGTATTTGTATACCTAGTGGTTAGTACATTTTAGAGTGTGCTGTTATTGCCTATCCTGAGCCAGAACAATATTAATTAAATATAGTTTAATTCTGTCCATCATGAAAAACTGTCAACAGTAACACGCGTATTTCCTGGTACTTGGAATGACTGATTTGGTGATAATGAGAATGTTAAGCTTTGTTGGGGCATCTCTAAAGTGCCTTTTTTTCCCAGGGTGCTGGTATGGACATGCAGAATCAGTAAAGTCTAGGCTGCAGTACTCTCAGACAGCAACATTCCCACCTATGGGTGTGTGTCAGGACATGGTGTGGCTGGTGGCTCCACAAGGACAGGTCTCAACATGGGTCCAAAGTCCATCCAGGAGATGAGGCCAAAGACAGGACTGAAGATGTGCTGTAGTTTACCTACATGGGGTCCATCCGGGCTCCATCCAGGCTGCCTAGGCCTGAGCTGAATTGCAGGTCCTGCACCCATGGGCAAGTGGTGTTGGGGGTTGGTTGGTCAGGGCCATTGGGTGCTGTTGGTGCCCTGAGCACCCTGACTGTATGTTATCTGAGTGGCCTGTTCATTAAAGATTAACCCAGAGCTTTCATGTTGTTCCTGACAGGGGCTCCTGAGCTTTCCTGAGTTTTTTAGTCAGCCTAGGTAGGACTTTTCCTGCTTCTGCATGCTGTGCTTGGGCATGCTGAAAGTTAGGTGTGTTAGTTATAAACTTCTCTTCAGATACCCATACAAGTTATATCTCTTCTGGGAAAGAAATAATTTTCTTAAGCTTTTTTCCTCTTCATCTTTATGTCTAGTGCTTTAGGTATGTGATGGATCCTCTTGTGAACAAAAGTTTGTGAGTATTGAAGTATTTAAAAGGAAAAGTCTAAATATACATAGCAGTGAAGGTTTCAATTTATCTATTACTAGTTAACTAAAGTGCATCAAAACCACTGTTTTAATATGGTGAAATAAGGGCACATCTCTCCTCCATGTAGTTTTCCAAATGGAAAATCACATTTTTCTTCTTCTTCTGGAATGACTTCAAGACTTAGTGGGAAGAAAAAATCTTTTGGTTGCCGCAGATTAATTAATATGTTAGTTTATTGTGGAGAGCAGGGTAGGAAGTACTGAGACTGAGAGAGAAAACAGTAAATGCATCTCAAGGTCAAGTAGAAATGGAGCCGCAAATAGATGCAAGTGGTCACAAGCAGCTGGGCATTAATGCACCACTCCCAGTCAGGGTCTTCCATCCTGTGGCACTGTTAGAAAAGGGAATACATGTCCTTGAGCTGACATCTTGGAGGATCTGAAAGCCTCCAGTGGGACATAATAGTATTTCTTTCTGGAGCTTTCTGGCAACTCTGCTGTGATTTTGTCCCATCAGGGACTATTCATCATTTGGTCCATGAGGAGATTTTGTTGTATGAAATGTCACGCATGAATGTTTCATCGTGAGACTGTGACAATGTGACGAGATGTCACATTGGGATGTTGGGCTCTACCTTTAAGTCCAGGGCTGAGTAGGTACATGGCATATTCTACTGGGGAGCAGCCATCGCGGAGGTTAACATTGCGTGAATCACAGTGTTGGATAAGTGTCTCCTGGCACAACGGTGCAGGATTTTGGTGCAGGAACGTCAGTTTTTAAGGTGGGAATACACTATTTTCCTACTTTATTCAGACACCATTGATCTGAGTAGATAGCTTTATTTTATTATTCAAATGAAATCCAAGTGGGTGCTTGTAGCTTTGAAAATATAGAGGTAAAACTTGTCCTTGCAAACAGTTGCTGAAAACCCAGTAGAACATTCTACCATAGGGTGAATTTCACCCATGGAAGCAGACAGGTCTGTACTCAGAACTTGCATCCAAGTAGCTTTAAAACAATTTATTTCAGGGGGGAGCTGAGCATGCCACCTATTCCTGATGTTATGTTTGCCCCATCTGGTGTGTCAGCATAAATTCAAGTGTCTTACGTTAGATGCTCACGTATGAAAAATGTAGCCAATTAAAACGATTAAACTGAGAACTGCGCTGAAAAAGCCTGGCTGATGTTATTCCACAGAATCTATCAAAATAATGACTCCTGACATTTGAATGAAAAAAACGTTATTTTCATTAATAAAAAATACATTCATAATGTGAAATAATTCATATGAAATATCTTAATTATATGAAATACTGTTCACTGTGTTGTGAATTTTTACAAGGACTTGCATCTGCTTAGATAATTCTTTCTTAGTGCTTACGTTTTCTTGAATAGAGGATAGGTTTGGGGTGATGTTACCTTTACTTAACTGCAACCTCAGTTGAAGTAGGAACGGTGTCCTGGATGAACTCAGCTGCCCTGTGCTCATCCTGCCTGTGATGGCTTGAACAGAGTGGCCACAAAACTGGCACGGGGATGAAGAGGTTGTGAAGTTTCTAGCTGAGCTGATAGAGTTCTCTGTGGCGCAGCTGGACCAGGGCTATGTCAGTTATTTGTTAAAGGTGACTTCAAGGCACAGTACTTCATGTTAAGATTTTCTGCTTATGGTCACTGCTGTTGGCTTGTCCTAGGCTTCCCACTGAGTTGAGCTCAGACTCAAGGTTGTCACTGGTGTGTTACTAGAAAAAAGACTTTACATGTATTTGCTTGAATTTGAGATGACAGGGTGCAGTTTGGCCTTAGGAATGTTAACAGAGGTATTTGCCATCTACTGTTGCTTATTCTCTTTTGACTTTGTTTCATTATCTTTTGAGCAGAAAATTCCAGTAGGTGAAAAACCTGTTGCCTTTAAGGTCAATGGTAAAGCTCCCACCATGTTCACTGAGGCAAGAATTTCATACTTATTGTGGTCAGTCTTTCCCCACAGTTATTAAATAACAAACAATTGAAATGAACAATTCACAGAGGAATCCCAGCATTTATTTATATAACCTCCTTGGTGAGAAGTAACAAGTAACATTCAGTAATAAATGCATAGTTTTCCTGCAAATGATATATGAACCAGAGAAAGGTGAACAGTATCTGATACTCTGTTCTCAAGAAATAATTGGACCAGCTGTGGTCTGGCCAGCATTTTGCAGAAGGGGTTGGGAATTAAATTAATATTGTATCTCTGCCATGAGCAAATCGCAGTCTCCTGAAGTGAGTTTGTAGGTGTCTTCTGTACTGGAAAGAGACGTCTTCTCACATTACTTTGCCCTCTGGAGAGCCGTGGAAATAACCAGTTTGCAAATAGCAGTAGGTGAATATTATGTAGCCAACAGGTGAGGCTGTTAATATTGTGGAAGGTCATTACTGACTCTATATGTCCTCTGATAATGACATCCTGGTTCTGGAAACGCGCTTGTCTCTTGCGTCATCTGCACAGGTCATTAGAGATGATAAGCATGACTTCTTGGTGCGTACTGAGTCTTGAAGGGGCTATGCTCAAGCTGTGCAGTAGCTGAGGACGAGATTTCTTGGCTTTCCTTAAAGTACCTCCTGTATCCCAAGCAGCTGAACAGCTCAGGGCGGTGAAGAATCTATGGGGGGTTTATTTTTTTTATTGTTTTTTTTTTTTTTTTAATTTTGAAGAATCAATAGTAGGTTCTGAAAGCAGAGCAGGGAACGGCTATGGACTGTATCACAGCTTTCAGGTCTCCTGGGACCAGAGCTCATCCTTCCTCTTGTCTTGAGAAATGCCATTCCTGTTCCCCCTTCTTCCCTGCTCTAGTTAGTGTTGAAGTGATGATAGACAAGGGAAGATGTAAGGAGAAGGAGGAACTGATGACACCTTGATTGATGTATGGAGAACAACCAGATGCTGTTTCCTAAATGTGCAATTTTTGGCAGAAACTAAGCAAAACCGGGTAAGACAAACAGCACACACTATTGCTTTTTAGGTGTCACCCCCACACAAAAGTTGGAGGTGCTTTTGGAGCATCATTGCATCTGGGTGACCTCGTAGGCATTATGGTTGGGAGTGTTGATTTCATAAGCGTTTGGCTATAAGCTGTAGACTCTGTTTTTGAAACTAGGTCCCAGAACACTATCTGGTGCCTTTCCTTAGCTAAGGGTTGGGATACATGAGAAGCTTTTGCTTGGGACAGCTATCCTGGTGTGCAGAGTGCTGCTGTGTCTTCCACCTGCATCTGCATCTGAAGAACATCCAAGAGTGTCACCTTCTGCACAATGTCACTGATGTTTGTGAAGTATTTCTTAGCATACACCACTGCAGTCTTGGGCTCCACTGTCTTCCAGATCATTCTCAAGTATAAATCACCCATTTCCTTTTGACCTAGAAACTCTGCATGTTATAAATCTGTACATGAGAAATTACCTCCCACCTTACCAAGGGTCTGCTACCAATCATACATGAATTGCATGGGAAGGGGACTGGTGGGGCTGTTGTCTTCTGTATAGCTGCTTGGACTCGTTTGTGCTCTTGGTCCAGGAAAGCATAAGTTTGTTAACCATAGACCTCCCCAGCTTTGGGAAGTGTGTGAGGGGCAGGGGTTTAGAAAAGATGGTTTCTGCTCACTCCAACTAATCTGTCCAGCTCATGTAATTCTCTGGCACCCATCACCTTGGTAGGTAAGCATGATTCTCAGATGACCATGGCTTGTTCTCATTTTCTCCTCTTTTTAATAGTCTTTTCTCCTTCATTTTAAATCAGTCTTTAATAAAGTTCAGAATTCTTGCCCAGGGTTTTATAAACATGTGTTATTAAATTTTAAATCTGTTTTGAAAGTGCCTCTATCCTACTCCCTCCTAGTAAAGTGACCTTTTTAAATGGAGGGAAGTGGGTTTAGATGACAGTCATGATAAATGCGGTCATGTTCACTCAATAAAATAAGGCCCAGTGCATTTGAGGATAAATCAGTGAAATGTACAGCCCCACCTGTCTGTCTCCATCATTCATTTCCACTGTCACTTTCACAGTGGCTGATGGATCACAGTTGCTGTAAAATTAGACAGCCTTTAATCTCATTTCATCCTGATTAGCTTCTCCTTACCCTTTCCCTCTAACTCACTGACTGACACGCTAAAAACTCGCACCGGGCTGTGCTTGAGCGTGGCGTACAAACTTCTCTTCAAATACCCTTTTCGTGGGGCAGGCAGGTGTTCCACTGAGTTGAAATGGAGAAATGAGAAGATGGGATTTTCACATTATTAAAGCAAAACAGCAGACAAAGGCTCCTATAAAACTAATGAAAGCCTGGCCACAGTGTGTGATGGGTCAGATTCTTCCTGTTACACCCTGGTAAGCCCAGTGAGTTTGAGAAGATTGTTCCTACCAGAGAATAAATTTAGCATGCTTGTTGCCATGTAATTTTGACTGTATCTACAAAAAGCTAGGTCCTCTATGGGTGTGAGTTCACAAGAAACATTTTAAAGCACAAGTTTTCTGGTGCTTTCAAGGGGCGTTTATAGTAGTAAAAAAACCCCTGTTCATTCCCATAGTTTTGATTTCTGTGTATAACTCAGGATTCTGAGGGACCTGAAAATGGTGAAGGAGAAAGACTGCAATGTTGCTGATGTCACAATTTCAGTGTTGAAATTCCTTCCCTCTTAGATGTCCACAGTATTGCTCCATCCTCCCTGTTTTGCCCAGCTCCCTCCAGCCCCATGGGATGATTCATGAGACCAGGAACAGAGTTTTCCACAAAGCTCTGTGAGTAACAAAGGTCATAGTAAAGGTCTGCAGTGTTTTACTGCAGTCACCTTTCCTTCTGAAGCCCAAATACTACCTTCCTTTCCAAGGCAAGCTTCTCTTTAGTTTTTCTGTGAGTTATGGATGGTAGTTTGAGTCGTTTGGGCCTAATCCTGTATCAGAGGGAGTGTTGCCATCAAGTAGGAACCAGGATTAAGCCCTTAGTTTTCAAGGTTTAATTATCATCATAAGTGTGGGTCTCACTGCGTAGTTTATACGCATGAGAACTGCAGAAAAACTTAAAATATAATTTCTTCCTCTGCTGGCCCTGTTTTTGTCAATATGGAGGATAAATAAAAGTGTTTGCAAAAATGAAAAAAATGAAATTTGCAAAAACGAAAACACAACGTGAAAAATATGCGTGTGTGCTGCCTGCGGCCACTTCTTTTGATAAAGCCTACATCTCTCCATGCTGACCAGCAGAAGAGCCTGGTTGAGGGTACAACCACAGGCTTGGACCTAACTGGAAACCATAATAGAGCATTGGATTAGGTAAACCCTTGCAGACTGATCATGGGGAGTCTCTTCTTGAAAGGAGGGGTTCCGAAAAGCATCTAAGGAAGACAGCAAATTTCCCATGGGAGACTGAAATTCAGTGTGTAATACAAGCATCTCCAAATCAAGGAAAGTGCTGGGGGTTTGAGAGAGATTTTAAAAAAGGAAAATGTCTGCGGTTAAAGAATGAGATAAATATGATAGGGGGACTAAGAAGATAGCAAAATTATGTTTTCATTCTTCCATCCCACTGTAGGAATCTCTAGGTAGTATTAAATCTTATGTATAGGATTACTTCCCAATTATATAAAGTGTACTGGTAGCAAATAGCCTTAATTAATGAACTTTCACTGTACCTGACTGCCCAATTTAAGAACTGTTTCACTCACATAACTTGTAAGAGCACCATGAAAATGATATTCGACCTTTACCAGAAACTAAAAACATACCTTACTTATTCATCATTGCCTTGGAAAAACTTCAGTAAGAAGCTTAACTGAGCCCACTTGATCTTTAAGAAAATGTGTCCTAAGTAACAAAGCTGTGCGTATTTCTTCTTATTATTATTTGCATATGCTGTACTGCACAACTGCATTCTGAGAAAAATAAAAGATAATAAAACAAATGAAATGAGAGATATATCACCCAAAATAATCCAAGTGTGAGATAGGCTGCCTCTTTTTTCCTTTTTTTTTTTCTGGCATTGGCAAAAGAGCACAAAGTAAGAGCTGGCCCTGAGTCATATTGATTTCCCACTGCACTGGTTTCCTAAGTGCTCTGTTGATCCGTGTCAAGCAATAAGTTCCCTGCCTGTACATGCACATCACCTCCCCATTTGTCCTCACCTAGATTTAAGGTGCCCATATGATGAGCTGAACAAGGACATCATTTTTCCTACTGGTGTCACTGGGCCAAAACTACTCTATGTGGTATGATAACTAATGCTGTGTAAGTTTACATTTACCGTATAGAGCTGTATAGCACACCACAATAATATGTGTGTATTATGTCCTTATTTTTGTCCTTATTTTATGTCCATTTGCAGTGGAAAATGTAAATTTAAAAAAATAGATTATTGTGACTGTAGTTGGTCCATAGTAATTGCAACACCTCCCCAAAAAACAAATATTGTAACCCTAATGCCACAGTTTTGATCTTTGTTAACAAAGGGCTTCCTGATTAGATGAATAGAAAATGTGTGATTGTGCTGCTAATGACATTGTACAGGAAATTAAGCGTATACATTTGGAAAAGGCATTAAATCAGCAGGACCTTAATTTAAAATCTTAAAACTGTATGGAAATGCAGCTTGTTCATTGCTGTGTAATAGAAAGCTACTGAACATACTGACTCTTCTTCTGGAAACATTACCAGCAGAACAAAGCTGGGCTGAGGGTTTTTTTAATGTTTCCTAGCCTACTAGGATTCCTAGCATCTGCTTATTTTCAGGGAAATTTCAGGCAACTTCACGCCTTTTTACAAGTTGTTTTTAGAACAGCATATATGGCACTTGGGTGGGAGAAGGAGGGCACTGACGGACCAGAATTCCACTTTTTTTCCTTACTTATTTGCAAGATTGAATAACTTAAGATTACTAATAAGTGGCTTTGTCTGCTGCTAAGTCAGTGGACATACATGCTTGAGGTGATGCATTCCTCTATTATTTCATACAGATGTAATCTCAATGTTGTATTTTGTACCTCTGGAAATATTTGATGGAATCAGTGCCCTGAGCTGACAAAGAATTCTTGCTTTCCTTGCAGTTATGCCATATAACAGTGCTCATCATTGTGTTGTGGAAGTGGAAAACTTCTTATTCGTGCTGGGAGGAGAAGACCAATGGAACCCTAATGGTATGTATAGAATATTAAAAGGCAGAGGCAGCATCTGCCTTCCTGTGTCTGTCTGTCAGGTCAGCAAATGTAGTCAGTAGCAAGGGATTTTAAGCACCTTCAGCCTAATTGTTGAACCTAATAAAGGCTACTTTTAGATATTAATGTAAAAAATATCTGGTACTTTAGCATTAGTATCTCCGTCATTCATCAGCTCCCACATCCCTTGAGAAATGCCACAGGCAGCAGAACAGACTCTTTCAAGTGCATGCACCAGGCAGCAGCTGTTAAGAATTTTAACCTTCATTTCCAGTCTCCTTCTAGTCATAATATAATAATGCAATTGCAGTAGATGAATGCTTCTTTCCTATTGTCAAACAAGATACTCGCAGCTCAAGTTGTTAATGTGTCAATTATCTAGACTCTGAGATTCTTAAACTGGTCCTTTTTTTAGTCTTGTGCAAGAGCTTCTCATATAGATTATCTGCTGCTACCTTCTTTGATTTGATTACTTCATAAATTTACTGCAAAGAGAAATTAAACAATTTAACAGGCTTCTGAGCAAAGCAAAAGGAGAATACCATGCCTTGCAAAATTCACAAAATTGTCAAGACATTGTTAAAAAGCTTGCACACGAAGAAAGAGTTGTAGTTGTAGCAGTCTGTGTAACAGAGATAATTATGACTGAGAAACCATAAAACAGCTTGCAGGTACACATTTTTACTTTAAAACACCAGAGGATCCAGCTGAAATTACATATACTGCATATATTTTATTGTGAATGCCCCATTTCAGCATCTGCACTAAACCAAATTATAGAAAATTGTTACATCTGTTCACTTCCTAAAACCTGAGACAAACAATCTAGTACACCCTATAAGCACATTTCCAGTATAGTTAAAATTATTCCTAAATGTCTCAGGAGAAGAGCCCTTTAGTTCTATCATTGAATCTCCTTTATATTAAACAGGAGATAGCATGGTATCATTAATGACAATTAGGACCATCAGCTACATCCAACAACTGAGGGCCCCTGTTGTGCTTGGTGGTAGGCATATAGATAATAAGAGGTTGTTCCAGGCAGTTTATAATTAAGCGGCCATGTCACACGAAGGATAAAAGAAGTGTAGTTGCCCGCAATTTAAAGATGTGGAAACTGAGTCACAAGGTGATGGAGAGATGTCAGATGGAGTACATATCCTGTATCTGAGATAGGAGTCGAGCACAGCTGTTTGTGAGATGGTCACCCAGATCAACTCCTGAGCTGAAGATGTTGCAGAAGATGTCTGACAGCTTCCGTGTTCTGTGAATACCAGTATGTGATTTTTCTGTAGAAAAGATAGGAATAATAGAGGTAGCAGCATTGCTGATACTGATCTCTTTATGAATTTACTCTGAGAAATGGATCTTACTTGTCACAAAAAGTCAACCTGAAATCATAAATCCTGTTCTATTGTTGGGCTAGTTCTTTCTTGAAACTGATTTGCTCTAATTATGCATCTACATGGGAACTGCTCACACAACCTACTTGAATTTATGTAAAGGCCCTTGTCTGTTATCCTCATAGCACAGAAGGGGCTTCAGATGGACCTAGCTGGAACTGCCTTGACAGAGCATTCCAAGGCTTTCAATCTGAATGAGAATGTGCCAGGTGTTTTTCCAGTGGAAAGAAATATCCTTGAGATGGGGGAAGCAGCACCATACATTTCCTTAGCCATCAGACTGGCAGACTCTTGGGAAGCTGGATGGGCCCTGAGAAATGTCTATGCCCCCTCTGTGCTGCTTCTGTGACTTTTTGACAACCTAGAGAGCATGGGAGATATTTTTCCTCACTTTTTCACATCCTCCTGTGGCTATGCCTTTCCAGTCACAGGGGATCGCTGCATGAGTAAACACTGATGAGAGCAGCTTGCAGAACACAGGCATGGATTTAAGACCAACTTTCATAACCTTCACACATCACCTTCTGGCATGGCTGAAAAGACCTTCCCGTAGAAAGCAGAGATCAGCATCTACCTCCTTTTGTCCCATCGTCCCGCTTTGCTACTGCTGATTGCTGATCACTTGTCACAGTTTCTGTGTTCTGACAGGTGCTTCCTAACATCTATAACCTCCCCACTGATGAGCAAGGCAAAAGAATAGATACAGTTCTTTTTCAAACTGAATTCCAAAGCTAAACTGGAGTCAGACCAGTTACACCAGGCAGCTTAAGTAGGTCATTGAGTCCTTATCCTGCCATCACAGTCATCATATGGCCCCATTTTGTAAATATTCTAAGATGTATTCAAAAAGCAGATGAATTTTTAGCTCTCACTACTCCTATTGGAAAATTGTTACAGAATCCAGTTGCTCTAAATGACTGGGAGCCTTATTCTGATTTCCAGTAAAACGTATTCTTTGACTCTCTAAATCACCTTGTTCTCATGCCAAAGTTGGCCTTTAGCTTAACAGTGTTTCCCCTGCTGGAGATTTGTTCCTCTGATGTATTACAGATGGCGCTCCTGTGCCCTTTCAGCTTTTGTTTTCCTAGGTGCAACAAACCAAGTTCTTTGTCTCCTGCCATAAGGTAAACTTTCTGATCCTCCTGTCGCCATAGTAGCTCTTCTTTGTGCCTGTCCTAGTTTGATTTCATCTCCTTTCCGATGAAGTGACCAGATCCATATCCTGTGTTACTTCCCACTCTAGGCTCACTGAACCCTTCTCTTTCTACCCTGCATTATACAATCTTCTACATACATGGTATTTGTAGTGAATATGTGGATGACACATGTTATGTTAGGAGGCCAAGGTCCCCAAATCATAGGTTTGTATCACAGCAATTGAAAAGCTACTATACAACCAGTGACCACTGAAGTCCCCGGTAACTCTGAAAGATGTAGTGGATATGGCAGCAGTAAAACCTCTGCTAAAAGTCCAAACTTTTGATCAGTACTTACATTGCTTTGAAATCCTGCTTTTTGAAATAGAAATAGGTTAATAAATGTTCTAAATAGTAAGACCTAGAGCCAGTTAGATGCCTGCTGTTAGTGCTTTGCTATTTATTCAGTCTATAGCTCTCGGTGCCTCTGTAAATTGTCTGTTTAGACTAAAGGAATTCAGATAGAGACCAAGCCCAAAGCCTTGCTTCACTGAGCACAGTGGCAAAATGACCAGTTACCCTTAGTGTGTAGGGATCTCCCCCTGTGTCTTGAGATGTGTTTGAGTGGTGCTCAGCATAAAGGGCTTTGGTCCTCATTAGGCACCTCGCTGGATTTGAAGGGAAATGCTGCATTATTTATCAGTCTTCTGCTTTACCCTTCTCATGTAGAACATGCTTGTAACATAGCGAGGGAATGAGTTTGCTTCCAGACAGAGTGGTCAACATGGTTTCTTCCTCTGTTTTCTTGTAGAACATGATCTTAAATTATTACGAATATAAATTCTAGCTGTATCATTATTCTTCTCTACAATCTTGATGGTCTGTTTACACATGCTGAAGTAAGTGTGGAATGAAACAAGCAAAGCGAGCCAATCCTACAGAGGCTTGTCCAATGCAAAAATATTCACCTTGTAGAATACCCAGTGACCATTTATAGAACTGTGACATACGCAGTCAGGTTATTCTGCTAGTCTGTGAAGCCTCTAATTCAATTTTTTAGTCACACATACATAAACAAAGGTTTCTGTTTCCGAGATCCTCATCTGTTGAAGTCTCAGGTGTTACAGGAAATTGCCATACACTCTCTTGCTTCAGTTTTCTTGCTTTGATGTCAATCTGCATGTAAAATAAGGTGAAATCTTAATATTGTGAAGACACGAATACAGTTCTTAGCCTTGACAGCAGGGATAAGCTAGTTAGCTGGTGTGTGTTGCTCATGTTTCATATTTCAGCTAACACACTTGGAATAAAACTCTTAAGAATGTATTCCCCCTTGGATGCACATGTGTAATTCCTTCTAACTTACACTGAAAGTACATGGTAGAATAAACCATCTAGTGCAAACACGGCATACCCCATGCTGATGGCTTATGCAGCTCCTTGTTGTTTGCACAATGCTTTTTTACAATTTTCCACATAAAGATGATGTGAGGAGAAAGAAAAGCACATGTTCTTGCTTTGATTTTATCTGACACAAAACACTCTAGTCATAGAAATACCATGGGGATGCCCTCTTTTGGGCAGTAATTTTGTTTAGTGCTGTGATATATTGTGGCTGTGAAAGTACCACAGCATCTATAAGTAAATTTAAATACACATTTTCAAGATCTTATTACAGAGAGCAAGAATAATCTCTATCTGCTTTTACTGCTAGCAATTGCTAATTCAAACCTTGCAGTGCCCCATTTGTTGAATTATTACTGTACACATAGTGTAATCATACATTGTTGTAAAAGGGGGAACCCTTCATAAAAGCTTTCAACTTGTGAAGTATATGTAATATATATTACAATCATGATGTTAAATATATGAAACAAACAGCTGAGTGTCAAAATAATCTATCTTTACAGGGAAACACAGCACAAACTTTGTTAGCCGATACGATCCCAGGTTTAACAGCTGGATACAACTTCCACCCATGCAAGAGAGGTAAAAACCTGCTATGTGTTTTTCAATATATGTTTTATCATCCTAAGAGCAGCTGAAGTTTGGCTTAGTTCTGGGCGTAAGGAGGCCTACAGAAGCATTGAAAATACTGAGATAAAACTGCAGCATGCAGTTGCATCCCATTTGTCCCCTAACTTTTTTAAACTTTCCAAGTTCAAAACTCCAGATGCCAAACCCTGCAGTGCTAACTCATGCAAAATAACCATGGACTGTGTGCAATTACTGGTTGCCTGAGTACGGTCTGAAGGATTTTTCTGAAGTCTCCATAGTGTCCTGTCATGTTCCCTGACTGAAGTGTCATGCTGAGTTTGCAGTAAACAAGCAGTAATTATAGTCAGATGTCTTATAGGGAACTGAAACCTTTATATGTTGACTCCATCCTGTTTCATCACGCCAGCCATGAAAAGCTGTCTTGAACATGTCTTCTCTTGTCAGAAGACTCTTGATCCTAGGTGGTCTTTGAGTGAAGTTACTGTCAGCTAATGCATATAAATCAGTCTGCAGAGGTGCATGTGGACTTGAGCAGTGGCCTGTAAAGATGGCGTAAACTTAACTCTGGATCCCAAACCCTACCCTGGCAGGAAAAAAGTCCCCTGAACCTGAACTGAGCAATACATATTTTGTAAGAAGAACCTCAAAGGCAGAAGATCCAAGGTTACAATGTTACATGAAAAGCAGTCAGTGTCCGTCCTTCAGTTCAACACCCGTATTTTCTCATGGATCCAATGTGCAAGAGATCTCACTGTGTCTTCCTAAGACATGTTCCTTGTTCCATGTCCTGTCAGTATTATAGTTCTTTTCCTATTGGCTGTCCAGTGTCAAGGTGTTTGGCAGTCATAAATATATTGAACTCAGTGCAACCTTGTGATTCAAAGTTTGTATTATGAGATGGATACATGAAAATGTGGATGTCTTTTCAATTTCCAGAAGTAAAATATCAGTCTGTAGAGTTTTTGAAGGACCTTTGTTCAGGATTCAGTTTGATTGACCTAAGTCCGCATGCAGAACCACGGGCGATGCTTGTCATCAAAAAATACTGCACTGTACCAGTGTATGAAAAAGGGCAAATGAAACAGATCTGGAAAAGTTCCCTGTTGGAGCTGAGTGAACTGATAAAATCAGCCATTTAAATAGAGATAAAAAATTGCATCGCAGTTCATTTATAGTCTCTGGCTTTATTAATAAAATCATCCTTTAAAAATTGTTTACTGAAATTCCTTTTTCTTTTTCAGTTGTTAATAGAGCTAGTGCTTTAGCTAAAGAGGTGCTTCTGATTTAGCAGCACCCAGCCTTCTCCCTAATTCCTGCCAGCGCTGTGGGATAACCCTACAATACGACTGCGTTATTTACCTTAAAACAGACGGATGTCTTCCCATCTGGTTCAGGTCCCCAAACTGAGTCACCGCTGACTCAGGATGCTGGCACAGGGGAGACAGGAGGGATATGGGAGATTGTGCATCACTGTGCAGGTCATCCTCAGTGAACCTGGAGGCTGACTAGTGTTTGTACAGAGCCTGAAGCAATTTGGTGGAGCCTAATCTGTGTCCTAATTAGGCCTTCTGGGTATCTGTAAGCAAAACTCCTGAGGAGCACATGCAGCTGGCTGAATGGCTGGGTTTATTTGGCTGACAAAGCTCAGAAGGCAGAAGTAGATAGTTGAGGGTTGGAGAAAGCAGACAAGAAGGAGTTTTACCACATCCGCTGTGGCCAGTTTCACTAGAAAATGAGTTTATAATCACAGGTATGGAATATGACTTGCCTTGTGCTCTGGTGGAAGCTGCTGCCTTCAGCCAAGAGTCAGAAACTCTGCTGTGCATTGTGATTGCTTAGCAGCTGCCCGGTAATAAACTGTGATGTATTAGCATCTCAGCTCCTTACAGTGTTATTTAAATGTAATGGTCCACTCACACATAGTTCCCTCTGCAAGGGGCTTTACTATGACAACATTAATTGTCACCTCTTTTGTTCAGGATACCTAGCTCATAGGCTTACCCGTTATTTTTCTTTAAATACTCCTGAGCATTGGGGTATTGTTGGAAAACAGGGATTTTCAGATCTTTCTAAACACTTTCTAAAATGTTTTTAATGGTTTATTTGCTCATCTCTAATGACTTCCTCAGAGTTGTTGCAGCTTTTAGAGGTAGGGTCTGGCCCAGTTTTTGGAAGATCGTACAAACGAGAGAGCTTTTATGCAGTTTCCCAGCTCCTTTAGACAGATGAAATTCCCATTAAAGTCAACAGGCTATTTCCCGCCCCTCCCAGGAGTACAGGGTCATGCCCTGTCTCTGCTGGCATAATGCAGGCACCATTGACAAGACAGACTGTTTAATGGGGTTTTCTGAGTCATTATGGTCCATCAAGTCAAAACCTACTTAGGAATTTTAGTCTGAGAATAATTGGCGGGACAGACTATAATAGCTCCTTTGAAATGACTGCCAGGTAAACGTGGATCTCATTCACAGGCAGTATATTCTGAAGTTGAAAATCTGTATGAAATATTTGACGGGTAAACTTTTATCTCATATGCTAAAATCCATATCTGATTGATTTTACTGTATGAGCTATAAAGAAAAGTCTAATCCCGTTATTGGTGTGTTTTCTTTAAAGCCAAATTTGGTTTCTTTTCATCTGAAGAACATGACAAAAATACATGCTTTTGAAACGTATATGCTATTTTCAGGTGTACGTTGTTTAGAGAAGCAGCAAGTGACTCATAAGCTTTCAAAATGCACATATGCCTGACACTGCAGTAACAATAGGATGCTTTTTGGAGAGCAGTTTAGTTAGACCAACATGCCCACTGGTCTTTACAGCAGATGTGTCTGAACTTGTGGCATGAGCCTTGGCTGGACACCTTAGTCAATACTGTTGCATCTTGCCAGCTCAGCCCAGAGCTGGAAAAGGTGTATGGAATGTAATAACATTTAAAACATCTTTTTTCTTACATTACAAGTTAAAAGCTTTTTGTTTAAAGACCAGCAAAAAGCACGGTGTCATGCCAGGACCTGAAAAAGCACAGGTGGAAGTGAGCAGGTCAGCGTCTTCACTGAGGCCAAGTGAACTGAGAAAAATAGCCGCAGAAAGAGAGATAAAACAAATTTACATTTCACTTTAGGCTTTGACTTTAATGATAGTAATGTTAACCCTTATCAAGATTACTTTCATTTTTAAAAAGCAAATTCACTTCTAGAAGTGACTCTGAAACCAGTCCAGATATCACAGGGATCAGTACTAGCTCTGGCTGGTTTTAAGTAATAGCACTGTAATAGTAATCAGTAGTAGCACTGGCTGGTCCCAGACTGGCAGTTGTATTTCTTGTTTCAGGGCATAAATTTACCATCTCAGGAAATCAGAAAGAAATTCTTCCATTTTATATGTGTATACTTAGGCAAAGTATTGAGTGAAGGGGTGTGAAGGAAAAGCATTTCAGAGATCAGTGAATGTTGAGTACTTGCAAATCCTGAAGAAAACCACAAAATAATTGTCTTATTGTCCATATTCAGATCCTGAGGTACATTCCAGTTATGAGATTCGAATGGATAGTGTCTTCCCAGTTTAGTGGGGAAAGTTGTCATGCAAAGATTGCTGTGTTAATCTGAATCATATTTTACAGCAGTTTAAAAAGTCATCATCTACCAGCATGCCCCATACACACTGTATCATTGAAAAGTGAAAAACCAGAAGCTTAAAATATTTGTGACATGAGCTGTAGAGGGAATATTCACATCCAGGCAGAAGAGTGAAGCGCTGACGCTTTCATTTTTGCTCCTTATAGTGACACTGTGTGGATGAAATCAGGAGTACACATACAGAATAATGTCAGTGAAATCCTAGTTGAGAGAATAATGCCTGCAGTTGTGCCTACCTCTGCTTATTAAACCTGAACTAAGGAAACACTGGGAGCAGTTTGTTAATGGCTTCATCAAAGGAGATGCACAAGGACAGACAAGTGGATGCATGAGCACCCAAAGGATTGATAATGGGCACCCTGTGGGTTTGTGGCTTCAGGACATGGGAGGGTTGGAGAACATGTCCCTGCCCATGCAGGCTCTCTGATGTCTAATAGGTTGTGGCGTCTGCATCTTTTCCTATTTTTTGGGCCTCCGTGGGCTGTCTTGGCTCTGGCCTGTCACATACTCTCAGGAAGCATATAGGCACTTGATTGCCTCTAACACCTATACCCTCTGTCATATTAGAGTGAAATCAGCCAGCAGTTTCTTGTTGAGGAGACAACACTCAGGCAGACGTGGCTACACTTACAGTGTAATCAAATAAGCTTTGTTTCCATAGAAAATCAGGATAAAAACATAGATGCACAATTTGCTGCCCGACCATGCAGAGCAATATATGCCATCAGCTTCTATCTGCCCATTGACAGATAAATTAAATGGTCTTATTTAATTCGTCAGTTGAGCTGGAGGCACTTAGCAATATTCCTGTCCTCTTATTTCAGTCTTTGTTTCGAGTAGCTTTATCCCTGTGGTGGTGTTCCCACTCTCACTCAATAAGGGGTGCTGTTCCACACTGTCCAGGCTGCCCATGTGCAGGCAAGGTGAAAGCAAAGAGACAGGAGGTGCTCAGTGACCCCAGCTGGTGAGAAGCCCTTTCTGGTGTGCACCAGTCCAAAACCTAAGGCCAGAAGCAGGCAGCATTGCGTCAGATCTGAATGCCCATCAAGCCCTGCTGTTCCCATGGCTGTGTCTTCATGTCTGCCTGACCTCTCCTCCAACTTACAAACCACCAGCCAGTCTCAGTCACATTTAGCAAAGAGGGAAATTTCTCCCAAGTATTAAAGCATACAACAGACTTTGTGACAATAGGCAGCTGGGTAAAGCAAAAAGAACTTATTCCTGCCTTCACTGAAAGAAAGCCTCCGAACATGTGCCTGGGTTGATGGCAGGTTAGAGACACAGCACACCAGGCTTTGCTAGCTCATCTGGCCATAGAATGGCTGTAGGGAAGCCTGGGGAGGAGTTGGGACATACTAGAGCTGTTTACTGCAGGTGGCTAAAACTTTTCTCAGAGTTAGTTGGATGGAGACAGACCTCTTTCAAGTTAAAGGGTGGAAATGTAATGTTGTGCCTAGCATAAGGAAAGTTGTTCTATTTACAGTACTGCAGAAAGAAGAAAAAAAGGATAATTGAAGAAAAATTTTGATGATGTGGTTCTCTTAGTAAATTGGGAACAATGACCCTTGAAGGACCATAAAGAAAGTGAATGTCAAGATAATTTATTATTGTTACATTATCTACCTCATTTTTCACTTTGTCTTACTGAGTTGTTACATCCCTTACAAGGTAATGCCCCAAACATTAATGAGCAACTTTTTATCTTTCATGGGTGTGAAAAAGCAACAAGCAGCTTTGAAAAGGGTTATTTTTTGCCAGGTCTATGCATGGTTAATTGTTTAGACACCAAAAATTAAGTATTTATTTGATGTGGAGCATGCTATTTGATTAACACAGCAGCCACAGTCGCTAGGATGGCTGTAAGGAGGGACACTTCTACTACCTTAGTTCAGGTAGTCGGCTGGAGAGGAAAAATAAAGTGGTTGGTGTGGCTAATTGTTTTGTTGTTGGCTTGTTTTGTTTTGTTCTGCCCTGTCCTCCAGGAGAGCCAGTTTCTATGCCTGTCGCCTTGACAAGAACTTGTACGTAATCGGTGGGAGAAACGAAACTGGCTACTTGTCCAGCGTGGAGTGCTACAACCTGGAGACAAATGAGTGGCGTTACGTGTCCTCCTTACCTCAGCCTTTGGCAGCCCACGCGGGAGCTGTGCACAATGGCAAAATATATATTTCAGGCCAGTGTCTTTTATGATTCCTGCTATACAACAAAAAAAAATACAACCCCAAACCACCACCACCACCACCAAAAAAGTCCCAGAACCCCAAAATACAGAGCTAAATTCCTGCTGCAGCACATTGTCTCTATTTAGTTATTAATTAACAGATGTGTATTTGTTTTGCAGGAGGTGTTCACAATGGAGAATATGTCCCCTGGCTCTACTGCTATGACCCCGTGATGGACGTCTGGGCCCGAAAACAGGACATGAACACAAAGCGAGCAATCCACACTTTGGCTGTAATGAATGACCGACTGTATGCAATCGGAGGAAACCATTTGAAAGGTCACATTTTTAATAGAGAAAAAGCATTTCAATGTCCCCCGTCTCCTGATAAAGAATATTTGTGTTAGACAGTCCTCGTTAGGTACATTATAAAACAGGCAACACAATTTAACAGGACACTTGAGCCAGCAATTTTAAAGAAATATTTTATGCAAATTATTTTAAAATTATAACAGTACATTAAATATATGAGTAATGAATGCTTTAGATAATAAAAATGGGACCTTCCATTACTCAAAGGCATGGACAATTTGTCATTACCAAGAATTCAATGAAACAAACAGATTATTCTTTGACCCGAAAGTACCAGCAATATTTTCCTCTGTAAATCATTTTCCAAAATGCGCAGTTAGAGAGAGCTTTATTCAGAGCACCACACAAAAACAAGCTCCTGATTTAATGAGGAGAGAGAGAGAAAAATAACCCTCTAGCCATTAAATATTAGGACTAGGCTCTTTAGATCCCTTTTTCGTATTAAATGTAGCTTGTGAATTATAATTCTTTTCAGAGGCCTCTTTTTCTCATCTTTTGAAAAGGGCTCATAATAAAATAACTACTGCTTAGGCATCTGGTATTTCTGTCTTAATACCTACATGCCATTGCTATTACTGCTAAAGAGATTCTGCTTAATCCAGCCACTTAGACAAAAATCACAGCTCCTGCTCCTATGTCCTGTGACAATATTTGACAGTTTATATTCAACATTTTATTTCTTTCTCCTTTCTTGGAAAAAAAGTAAAAAAAGCCTCACAACAACAAAAGAGGAAATTGTAATGCTAAAGAAAAAGTGATGTTAAGTGCCAGTAGCACCAGACCATGTGCCTGGATGACTGGCACCTGAGTCCCCAGGAGACTATGCAGCTACATGCTGCTTTGAAGATCTCAATGTCTGTGGAGCATGTAGGGGACGTCTCAGATGGAAATTTTCCCTGGTAAACAGCACTGACGCAGAGAGCCCTGCAGCCAGGTATAGGGCTCCCTACCATCAGTTGTCATGGGTGTTCCTAAACTGGACCTTACAGGCTGAAGGGGGTAAAAGCTGCCAGCGCACGTGCACCTACAAATCTGTAGAGGTTGCAGAGCTCCACAGTGCTGGCTTTTTCTCCTAGGAAAATAGAAGCTAACATGTCACAGCTGTCCTACAGCTGAAGCACATGCTTTGGTTTGCATAGGCTTGAATTGTTTCCGTCTTGCCGCCTTTTCTTCCACCCGGTTTCACCTACCGTCCTCTGGGAAAGAAGGAACTTCTAATGTACATTGCATTTTTGCCTCTGCAGCTGTTGGCCTTGGTGCCTTTGTTACGTATGAATTACTCACTGTTGTGAGAGGCATTTAACATCCAGGCTTCTGGCTGTCTGGTAGAAGGGCTTCTTGGAAAACTGATTTCTTCTGTATAGTGAAACAAAAGGAGGAACTGCAGGGAAAGGGAGGAGGAAGGGGACTAAAGTGCGGACGAAATGTCACAGATTCTTCACCATGGGGCAATAGCAGTGCTCCATGGCAAAGCTCTTCTTTGTGCAGCTGGATCTGTGTACGAGTGTTAGCAGTGCATTTACCACACCACAGCTAGTCATGTGCATACTGCAGTTTGTTACAGAGGTTTTGACAGATTCTGGGTGCGCTGTGGTGGCTTTTCTGTGGCCCCTTGAAAACTTCACAGCAATGAAAAATTATTTCATGATAACTATTCATTCCTGACATTAATAATACTCTTACAATTGCGAAGTACCAGTATCACCAAATGCCCTTCTCCAGAAAATCTAACTTCTCTTTTCTGTCATACCTTGATGGAGAAGATGGCAGTGTCAAGTAAAGCATCCCAGCATATTAAGAAAACCGTAAGTTTACTGCAGAGGTCTAATAATGAAGGTAACGTGAGATAAGGAAGAGCTGAAATACTGGAGCAGGAACCAGGACTTCTGCGTTCTGTGCCTGTGTTCAGATCACTTAATTGATGCAGCTCAAGACACCCATCTTCTCTTCAGCAGTTGCATGGAGCCATTTTCTATCTGTCAGGGAAGGATGGGACCATCATTTGTACATTTTCTGTCATCTTAAAGACTGTCACATCACAGCTGTGTGCTTAGGATACACCCTAAATAGGTTGAAAATTAAAACTTGTCCTGAACATTGTATCTGTCATGCTAAGCGCTTTGTCCCTCTGTAACCGAGTGGCATCAGTTGTCTGAGCTCTACCTTGACTCTTTAGACATTGATTTCTGAGCAAGATTTTATCTGTTGACTTTTGAATAGATTAGATCTGCTGATTTTTGGAAAGACTACCAGGACAGTTTTTTCCTACATGTTCAAACTTGCATTAGTGCTGATAGATGAAGAGAAATGTTGCTTGAATCTGCTTGCATCATTGATAGGTTATTACTGGGTGTTACTTACTTTCTGATCTGTTCATATCTTTCTTACGTATACTTGTGATTTGCAGAAAACTGTAGAACTAATGGTAAAAGCCTTCAACAGATTTATTTGAACTGAAATGATGAGACATTAATATTATGGAAAATAGCTTAAATGCATATGGCAGTATTTTCTAGAAGAAAGTTTAACGATGATATTATAAATTTAATAATATAATGGTAACTCTAATAAATTTAACAGTAAAACAAATCAGTATGCCATAATGCACATACTCTTTTCTCAATGGCCTCATCCAGGTTTCTCCCATCTTGACGTAATGCTTGTGGAATGCTACGATCCAAAAGGCGACCAGTGGAATATTCTCCAGACTCCTATTCTGGAGGGTCGTAGTGGCCCTGGCTGTGCAGTCCTTGATGACAGTATTTACCTCGTAGGAGGCTACAGCTGGAGTATGGTATGTATCTGCTTTCTGCAGTGACCCTTCCATTCCTACAGAGCTCTTGCGGCCAGTCTGTATATTACTCAGACGGAACAGAATGGAGACAAGGGATGAGGTAGCTGCAGGGGCAGGTTTTGGTTTGGTTTTCAACTTCTGGAGAACATGGAGTATTTTTCACCTTTGTGCTTTTCTATTTAGATGGGTTATTATCAGGGTGTATTCACTGATATGGAGTAATATAGAAAACAGATTACATTTGGCAAAAGTGTTTGATGGGACTATATGCTTATAACTCTAAGGCACTTGTAGAGGAGCCTGATTTGCAAAGTCTGGGTGCTCAGCCTGTATGAAAATGAAACCTCTTGAAGGGCTCCTAAATCCGAGCTCAAAACCACAAGTCACTTTTGAATATCTTTAAAGCTGATGTGTGACATGGATTTTACCACAGCCACATTTAATATGACTTTTTGTTCTATTACAGGGAGCTTACAAATCTTCTACCATTTGCTATAGTCCTGAGAAAGGAACTTGGACAGAACTAGAAGGAGATGTTGCTGAGCCCCTTGCAGGACCTGCTTGCTCAACTGTTGTATTGCCAGCCTGCGTACCGTACAACAAATGATAGTCAAGGAGCACTGACACGAACACTGATTGCATTTGGGAAAATAATGACGGGTGACATAAATATTTTATTAGAACAGGATTCCTGTTAAAAAAAAAGCTACCATAATTGACCCCTTATTCCATATTTAATGCTTTAGGAGCAAACTAAAGGAAAACAAAAACCAAGTGTTGTCCCATCTCAGATAGATGCCGGTGTCTTATGAAGCAAGTGGCTAAAACACACCGAACATTACATGCTGACAGACTGCCATTTCAGACTGATTTTAACTTTTTCCTGCTGCAGAGATATTCCTCACATCAAATTTAACTTTAAAAAAATATGAAGGCTAACTGTTCAAATGCAGCCTGAAGAGACAAGATCAGTATTGTGCATTGTATCTACCTGCATGTGGTCTGTGTTGAAGTCATGAGGATGTTGTTTTCATGAATGCTTCAGAATTCAGATAGTGAAAAGCTCACACTGCATTGCAGAATTGTCTCCTCTGTAATCCTAACCTACAGCTACTTCACATGCTCTGCAAGCAACACAGCATCAGAAGATTATAAAAGGTAAAGAAATATCATTCAGTTTTTGCACAGCTTTGCAACTAATACACTCTGCCTTCAAAGTCCCCATGTGTAAGTGCAGCGGAAAGCAGACTACAATGAAAGCCATGCTTTACAGAGCACTTCTTGCAATAGCAGCTTAGGGATTAGGATCAAATTCTTCTAATCACACTTGTGTACAGTCAGAGTCATTTCACTGAAATCACATGGAATGGCTGTTTTTACATAAGTATAACAGAAATTTTGTCCTACAGCTTAAATTTGGGGTTTGTAAAGTAAGTTGTTTCTATGATTACTTAACAAAGCACTGGAACCTTTACTTACTTTTCACTGACCTGTTAGGATCATCCATGCTTCCCAAGACAAGACGACTGCATTTAACTGTAAATGTATTACTTTGGATTCTTAAATGATTATGCACAATTTTGGAGAGACTGGTAAGTAGTTAAAATACTCCTGTGTGGTTGATCTTAAAATGTACTCTAAAAGATTTTTACTATTGATCCAAAGTAATATGAGGCTAGACTTTCCACTGCCTTATAGCCTGTGTAATTACTTACACATTGCAAAGCGAGTTCAGAATGCTACCACCTGGGACCAGTAGCATTTAGGATTCGCTTCATGAACTCATAGTCGCTTGCACAAATCAGGCTCTGTTATGTTTTAAGCTTATGTCTTTCTGTCCTGGCTTTGCAAATGCAGTGCCAAAATCTGAGGCCGATTCTTCACCACCTTGCAGTTAGCATAATTTTGTACAGCTCAGTAAAGTATGTGCATAATTCTTCCATTGTGGTTTACTGGTGCTGCATCCATTATCCTCAGGACCATCCTCTTCACTAGTATAAACTGACATTGCTCCACTGAAGCCAGTGGATATACTTTGGTTTATGTCAGCTAAGAATCTAACATTTGATTTGCCTGGTTATAATTGTCTGCACCAGGTAAAGGGCAAAGGAGACTCAGATCCTGCATTTTCAAGCCTGCACATATCTTCCACTATAGGACTTAATGCTAGTGCATTGAGCAAGGAGCAGGCAAGTACTGGAGGTTGGTTTCTACTGCAGAGGCAGTAGATGGGAGAAAAGAATCATTATTTGCTTTGCAAAATAGAGGGTGAATGTACACAGAAATTATACTATATATTGATGCTTGAGAGCAATATGAATCATGGAGGGCAAATACCATGGGACTGTTTCTCTCTGGCATCAGTCCAGTTTTATTGCAGTGCAACTCCCTTGCTTGCAGCAGAATTACACAGTTGTAAAATTAGAGCAATGCAGTAAAGACTGATACCATACAAATGCAATAACCCAATAGATGAGGCAGCTGCACGCCTGGAAAAGAATTGTTTAAACAAAGTAATTACCTGAAGATGCTAATATTTGAATGTGCCGTTGGGGAGTTTTCCTGTGAGCATCACTAAGGAACTCATAAAGGTGGAGTGTATATCCTGAACTCTCAATCCATTTCTACTATATAGTGCAATCTTAGTTGGTTTTGTATTTATTTATATTGTTCAGATCCAAGGGATCCCTTGTAAAATATATTTGGTGCAATCATGACTTTTTTTTTTCTTTCTTTCCTGTTGAAGGTATATAAATATAAATATATATAAAAAGGAAACTGTTAAGATACTAAATGAAGAAACTTTGAAATACATTTAAGATCAGGATAAGGTCTGCCATTTAACACTAACTGTCACCTGTCTCTACTAAAATGTACCATTTCTAAAGGATATTTGTTGTCCTTTCAAGTGGTTCTTTTTTTTACCAAGATAATTTAAAGATTTATGAGGACTATATGTAAATCTTTTTATCTTTCAGGAAGGCATGACCAAGGAAAGTGCTAACTGAATAAGTCACACAAAGAATGTAAATTTTGTACAGTACTAGACTGTGTAAATGAAGCTTGCTTGTAGGGGGGAAACTTTAAATAAAACTTTATGTACTAATTCAACTGTCTGCCATATTCCTACTTATAAAGTGTATGTATAAATAATATCTACATTAAATTCTTTGGAACTTTTTTTATCATGTAGATGTGTAAACTTCTTTTGTTTTGTGGCCATCCATAACAGCCTTGTTGTTCTCCAGCACTTGTAAATGTAGTAATGTAGGGAGTCAGAGTCTCCCTCTGAGTGCCCATGCCTGGCCTGTGCTTCCAGCAGGGAAAGCCCCACCTGGATGTGCCTGCAGGCAGGGTCTGACTTCAGAAGCCTACGGATGCAATGAGACATCTTAGGAGTGCCTCTGCCTCGCACTGCTTTGTGCCTTCTCTGTCCCATGGTAAGGTAAGTGAAAAGGACATCGCTCCACTAAATGTAGTCTTATTTTGGAGAATTTAATGCTAGTTGGGGTGATTTTTTCCCTCTTCAAAATGTCCCTCCTACGGAGATAGCCTTCTACCTATAGGTACTTCTGTTCTTGGAGGGGAAGTGCTAGCATGAGTGAAAAGTAGTGGAGTTGGGACAAGAGGTATTGGCAGGTAAAGGCAGGGGTTTTACCAGGAAGCAGAATCATTATCAATACCAGTTACTGTACTACATGTATTAGTTATCCATTCATGCCTATGAACCTTTGTCAGGGACCACAGTCTTCTTATGCAAACCCAGTGGGTGCCCTGAACAAACAAAAAGGCAGTCCTTACAGCAAGTGTGAGCTGTGCTGGGGGTGGGATGAGGGTGCAATGAAAGTCTGGTCTAACAAGAGGGGATCGGTCTGTTCAAACCTTTTATAAAGAAGGGAAAGGCAAGCCAGCAGCAACTATGGTAATATAGCACAATGAATAGGCCTGTTCATTAATGAGTTTATTGCAGAAGAGAAATGAAGGGAGATTGATGCATATTTTTTTAAAAGTAATGCAGGAGAAGAAGGAGGAGGAGAAGGTAGGAGCAGTGGACAGATATCATTTAGAAAGGAAGGGTATGAAGTGAGAAAGAGGTAAGAATGAAAGGAAAAACAGAAAAGGAGAGCCTGCAAGAGGAGAAAGTGTGAAGTTCTTGTGGAATAAGGGCACAGAGAAAGTAAGGGCTGGAGTAATGAGGAAGGCAAAGATGGTTTCTGAGAAGCACACATCAGAGCAAGCCTGGGAAGAAATGACAGGAGGGGTGATGCAAAGAGCAGAAGAGAAACAGGAGAAAATGCAATAAGAGGACATGAAATAAACATGAAACTAAATAAGCACTTGGTGATAGCACTGCTCCTGTTTTCTTCAGCTAATCATTTACAGTGGTCTAGCTGTCAAGCAGAAGGATCAAATCAGCAGAGTACTTGGGTGTTACAGTGTTCAGGCTTTCAGTGTGTGGACTTGAGCACAATGAAAACCATGAAAGAGATGCCCAGTGGCACCTCTGCATTTCCTGGGCTGTGGCAAGCACCCAGCTACAGCCAGCATGGGCAGTAGGGGAGGAGAGCTGCTGCTGGTGGCAGGAAGCACAGGAAGAGCAGGTGTGTCACAAGTCGTGGGACCTGCTGGTTTGGAGGGAAGCGTCCCTTCCACTGCTGATTCTCAGATGAGAGTTGTCTTTGGGAGTGGGACACCTGGAGTGTTCCTCCATTCTCCTGTGCTGTCCTTTCTGCCAAAGATTAATCTTCTTTGTCCTCAGCATGATAAACGTGACTAGGTACTTTTGCAGAGCTGGTCCTGGAAAGCAACAGACCAGTCAGTGAGTAAGAGCTATTTCCCTGGTCCTGAGCTGTGCTCCCATTCATTGCTGGAGAACTGTGAGAAGACTGGACTGCTGCTGACTTGCAACCATCTGCATACCCTTAAGGAAGGCAAAAATGGCATTTCAGAAATACACTTTCCATTGATTATAGCACTGTCTTCAAAGGTGCTATGCACCCGCTTCCTAAAAGCTGGCTTTGCTTTCCTTCATGTTTGTTCCCCTTCTTGCTTAAAGTACAACAATTTACTCTGCTAGCTGTATCTGTGAGCCAATTTCTGAGACAAACCCATGCCAAACCTCATTACATACACCAGTTTGCATTGGATTATAATCACTCACCAACATAGTACTCTAGTTATCTTGCTTTTAAGGGACAAACCATGACAAAGGAGACAGAAATCCCAAACAGTGCTAAGGAGGCCAGGACAGTAATTGCAGCATATACACTCTTGAGCAGTTTAAGATACACATTCTCATTTCTATTGTTAGTGTGGCAGTGGAAAAGAGTTAGTGTTTCAGCCTCAGGTCCAGACGAAGGAAGCAGCAACGGCAGCACTGGGGGTCAAAGTGGTTAGAGGGAAAGGAAAGTACACTAATGAATTCTGGAGGGCTTGTAATGCCATAAAAGATTCAGTTAATCTGCAGCATAGATGTTGATCAGTGAAACTGAACCTAACTCTCTGGACCTTGTCAGATGTATTCTGTGCATGTCAGTGTTCCACACCAATTACAGATTTTAGAAGATGCTCTCATGCAAAACTATATGCCCTAATATATAAGCCAGCTCAGATGTAACTAAAATTAAAATCTGACTGTGGCAAATCTCTGTGATCCTGATATATGAAAATCCAAATAAATGATTTGTTCCCAGAAATGAAAAATAACTTCAGCAGGAAATTTCAAAATTACTTATGCAGGATTAATCCAGTTCAATGAATGCATCTTGCGTTGATTAATAAAGCAATCCTGAATTGCAAACTAAAACGAGAGGAGACTTCTGGTGCTGATATATTTGTGTATTTCTGAAGCTAGAGAGAAACGTATGCTTGCAAGAGATGTGGTCAACCAGTGTAAACAGAGATTGAATACAAACAGTGATTTTCTAATTGTCTGTTTTCTCCCTGCAGCAGAAAACTACCTTTGTGTCATTGATCCTCTCTTGAAGAACACAGGTACTATGTTACCTGCCACAATATTGAATGAAAACAGGGCATCTAACACGATTGTACAATGACTTCAATTAGCATCTAGATGACATCTGCAGTCTTTTCTAGCAAAGAAAAGCAAAACTTGAGCTCCTTTCTGCTGATTCTCTTGCCGTACAGAGTAGAAATTTTGGTCAAGTAGCATTAGGTTTTGTGATCTGCTGTCCTTGAATTTAATTGGGCTTAGAGGTGAACAGACACAGGGAACCTATTTAGAAAGTGGAAATAAGGGAAAGAGATTAAAACAAATGTAGCATTTTTCCAAATTTTATTTCAGCATTCACACACACACACAAAAATCAATTAAATTCATTTAAAGTGGTCTCATCATTTTAACTACAAACCTGTTCTTCACTTTGGAGAAATATCTTCAATCATTGCAGTGCTTTCGAAAGGAATATTTATTAATAGTTGAGGTTATTTTGCAAAACACCTTTAAAATCCTTATGGTTTTATCTTTAAGAAGTGGTTCCTCATATCACCTTTAAACATCTTGCAGAAAACCACACTAGCAGGATTGTAGTTGTAAAGCTTGCTTAATATCTCGGTGTATCTGGTGTAGTATTCAGTTCCTGATGCTTTGCAAACTCATTTCCATTTTTGTTTGCATTTGTGCAGAACAGTTAGGTTTTAAAAAAAGCTTTGGCTGATCAAGAATATTGTGTACGAATGGAGTAAGTGAACTTCAAACATACTTTACTGGGAATAGTGAATACTGAGACTGAGATCTGTTGCATAAACAGTAACAGAAAAATTGTTGCTTCCTCTGTATTTAAGGGTTTTGAGAAAGGTGTATAAATATACACGTGCACATTTGCACCTAGAAACTGTCAAGTTCATAGACCATAGCAAGGACTGCTGTGCTGTTGGTTTTGCTAAAACTCTAAACTCACTAACAGCACTGAAACTTGGATGTTTTTCCTTTAAAAACCACCTCTTTAACTGCAAAGATGCCATTGGTCACAGCAGGGAGCATAACCAGAAGGAGGATGTCTGTAACTATAGCAAGAGAGCACATTAAACTGTAGGTCAAAATCACGACTGACTGATTACCTTCAGGGTGAAAGTAAATCTTCAAGCTTGCTGGCTGATGTGAAGCAGTGCTGACTGGGGCTTGCCAAGGTCGTCTCTTGCCTCCCCCATGCCACGGCAGGGTCGGCAGTGCCCAGCATTCTCTCAGCAGACGTTTGCTGACTTGCCTTAACCTTCGTAGCGATGTGTGACAGGATGTAGTCATCGTCATCATTAGAAAATGCTTCCTAATGTCTCGCTTAAATGTCTCATTAGTTTAAAGAGATGATTCCAGGAAGAACCTAAAAGCGAAAACAAGTATTTTCCAAAAACTGAAGTCTGCAATTAAATCATCTAAAACTTTTGCAAGGGGCAGAACTTGAAGCTGCTTTTCCTTCTGGTCTCAGTGGATAAGGAGAACTCTTTATTCCCATGCTTTTTGCAGCAGCTTTTTTTGTTTGCAAGCTCAGAGACTACCAGTCTTCATTTTTCTCTAGGTCTGTGACTCAGTCTCTCCTCCCTCAGTCTCTCCTCCCTATGGATTTTACCTCTACCAGCTGTGTAATTTTTCCCTTCTTAGCTGATCTGCAGCTGGCCCGTGTCTTCAGCTGCACATTGACCAGTGCAGAGAAGACCAGATTTCTGTTGTAATGTACAGTAATGCAGTCCAGGGTGGCAGTGGACTGATGATGCTTTTCCATGGGATCTTTCCTCCCCTAGTAAGCCTACCTGTAATTTGCTCAGGTCAGAGCTGATCAGAAGGGGGTTTTGGCACTATTCAAGACAAAACATCCTCTTCTTAACAGCACTTCCACTGAAGAGGAAGATGAAAACCATAATCTGGCTGTGCCAAGATTTAGATACAGAGCACAAATCTGTAAGTTTACATACAGGACTGCATAAAGATTAATTAGCCTGCTGTAGGAAAATGTGGCACGTTTATCAGTGACTGGGCACTCAGGAAAAAAAAGTAAATTACAGTTGTCTTTTAAGCTCTTTTGCTGCTTTTAGTGGAATAAAATGAAAGGCGTTTGCAAAGAACAGTCTGGCAAACCACCACCCCTTGTGAATTATTCTCCAAGCATTGACTTTAGCCATGGTATATTCCACTGGTTTCAAGAGCTCCTGAATATTGCCATTACCTCCAACAATGGTCTGTTTTGACTAGCACGAGTGTCAAGCTCTGGATTCCCTTCTCTTGTTTTTAAGTGGTGGCTTGAGGCAGAACAATTTTCACAGCTATACATATTCATTCTTCCAATCACAAAAACACCAGCTCTCCAGTTTGTCCTGTGAGAAGTATCACTGGACATCAACTTCAGCTGATTCCAGCGTGGTTACTTATTCTGAGCACATTTGCCATGTCCATCCCTGACCCTGTAGTTCAAAGTTCAATCAGAAAACCTTTTGCTGCAATCCTTAGTGGTATTGGATGTGGTTTCCGAGTCTTTGCATGCAGGGTTGCAGTAACACTGGCCAGTCCTCTTACAGTGGAGGAAAAGCAATAATAAAGGGTTGTAGCCTTGGCCTGCAAAGTGGATGTATATTAGACTCCGTGTCTACTCCAGCCTGAAGTGTCAGTGAGTGAAGCCTACAGCCTACAGTCCAGTTAATATAAACCTCGCATTTCAATGCCAGCCCATTAGGCAGGCCACGGGCTGCGTGGCTTCACTTCCTCTTCTCTCCTCCATTCCCTGGAAATGTGTGATGATCCCTCCAAATGACTCCCTGGGTATCCCACTGGCATAAGGTATTATTCCCCAAGCTGTGCCCAGCCTCTGCCTTCCCGAGGGCCAGTCACTCAGAGCTGGGCAGCAGCACTGGCATTGGCCATGTGGCAGGGACTGTCAATGTGCCCTGACCCCAGCCTGTTTCAGATGAAGCAATTAAACCGTGTTGTTTTAGAGAATTAACTATGCAAGCATGTTAGGACCCAGCAGCAGAACAGAATCGGTGCCCTCGTACTTCACCAGAGGACACTGGTCATTTTTTAGACCTGGAACAACACTTTATAGATGAGAAGAGTCTTCAATGTGTACTCATTGGTTCCAATTAGAGGATGAACTATCCTCTATTTTTCAA
>JANHGB010073523.1:10325-44893 GCA_026283785.1 Coracopsis vasa
GGCCTCCCCAAGCCCCGCTGCGGAGAAAGGATGCTGCAGGGCTGGGCGCAGCTTTGCGAGGAAAAAAGAAATAATAATAAAAAAATAATCATAAAGGACCAGTTTTGGATGAGGCTTCACTTTCTCTCCCCCCGCCTCAGCCCCCCCAGCACTGCTGGTTTCATGGCTACGCTACTGTAATTATGAATTCTTCTTCTTGCGACTTGGTGTGCGTGTGTGCGAGGGGCTGGGGGTGGCAGCGGCTGTGTTTTGCGGCTGACATCACTGCAGTGGCGTGGGGCTGACAGCTCCGCTCGGGCTGCAGTGGCTCCTCCGCTTTTTTTTGCAGCCTTTCTGCTGACAATTGCTTGTGAAAGGGGGGGGGAATAATAATAATAATAATAATAATAATAACAATAACCCCCCCAAAAAAATATAAACCCACCCCATCTCACTGTGTTGAAGGTGAATTTCAAGGAGAACAGAGTGCTTTTTGTTGATGGTGAGGTCCTGGTGTACACTGGTGCTAAGAAGTGCATGCTGTGGCTATCTCTGTGTCTATATCCAGGGATATCTCTATATTCCCAGCATCACCGGTCCTTCCTGAGCACCCTGTCAGACCCTGCAACCTTGCCAGGGTGCTGCACAGCGTAACCCGGGCTAAACCCCTGGCTAAAGCAGGCTCTGAAGGCAGGAAATCCTTTATTACTCGCAGGGTGATTTCGTGTCAAGGGCATGTGCCTGCTCCTGGGATCTCTTTGCACAAGAAGCGGCTAACAGTGCCGCTGAGATAATTTCAGCTGCGCATCGCGCCGCATCGCACGTATATTCCTTCTCATTGCATGAAGACAAATATGTGCCTTCCTTTTCTTTTCACTCCCCCCAGTCGAGGCCTAGAAGTTGCTGAGATAAAACCTCGTGGAAGCACGGGCACAAGGTTTATACCCTCAACATATACTGTGTGTGTTCAGAGCATCCAGTTCCCAATAAGCACAAGAGACCTGTGCGCATTGAGGGGTGGGGGGATGGGGAGGCCCGATGTGCTTGAAATCTTCGTGTTGAGCTGGACATGAGCTGTGGCCCTTTCTTCTTAGTGCTGCTTAACAGTAGTACCATTTTGTTACCATTGTGTTAATGACATTTCATCTAATGCACCAAATCGTAGGGGTTTTCAAGGAAATACTGGAAATTAGATGTTTAAAATTGCTCATGAAAGCCACCAGCCGGGACACAAGAATCTTGCTGTCTTCCCTTTATAATGTCACCCTCCAAAACAAGATGACACAATATTATTTGCTTAAAATGAAGACCCAAACCCTATTTACCCTGAATGAGCAGCTTCTCATATACCTCCTTTAAACTGTTTGCAATTCAAATAAGGAATCATATAGCACAGATTTTAAAGGTCTCACTGGCAGAAGCCAACAGCCAGAGCATCCCTCTGAGACCGCCACGCTTCCAACCACAGCTGGAGCCAGGGGCCGCAGGAGCATCAGCCGCTGCCCACAGGCAGCTGCCCGATGGGGACCGTGCTGCAGCCTGTGCTGGGGATGGGGTCATGGCATTATTATGTTATTTATCTCCTCCTTGGTTTTCTGTCTTGGAGATTATAGAGAACTGGGCTGGTTTACCTAAAAATAAGTATGTGAGTTGCATGGGAGGTAACGGTTGGAGGTGAAAAGTTGTAATTTCAGCACCCCTCCAAAATTACTTCTCTCTATGTTTTTTTATAAGTAACAATGTTCTATCCACCTTCCTTTGGAGCATCCCAAAATGCTCTGGGAATCTGCATAAACACGGGTCCCAAGTGGCAATTTGAAGGAAGTAGATGCAATTCCCCCTTTACACAAATGGGGAAACTGAGGATCAGTGCCTCAGGGACATTTTGCCACCCATCCTTCATGGCTTCAAATGGAAGGGAGATGTCTAAAGAGCCAAGCCATGAAGATGGAAAACCATGGAGGCAGCTGGAGATGCAAACCCAGAGCAGGGCTCGCATCGCTCACAGCCCTCAGCACTGAGCAAAATGTCTTTCCAAAATGGACCGGGATTTTCAGCCTGAATTTCAGCCCACTTACATGAGGGCTGGATGCCACATTATAAACCCATTCTGGGTTAATTCTTCCAGGGTCTTTTCTAGCTCACACTCTTGCCCATTCCCCACTGTATTTACTGGGAGTATTTTAAAGCATACTCCAACCTGCTTGACAATACATTAGGCTCCCTTAAAAACATAAATCCTGGGACTTAACCGATGATCCATTCCCTCCCTCTGCACTATTAGCACATTAAGAAATTAGACGATAAAACTCCTAAAGATCCGATTGACCAGAATCACGCCGCTCCATATGGCATGGCATATGTGTCCGGCCCTCCTGCGCGCCCTGCTCGGGATTGCCTGGATGCACACTCAGGCTGGCTGGGGTGGGAAAAGGGTTTCAAGGCAAATTCGGATGGATTTAGAGTTACTTTTTTTTTTCCCATGACATTTCACTTCTCTGCTCCACCCCCCCGTGCCAGAGGGAAAACTGTAGAGGTGATGTATGTCCTGAAATAAGGATGTGGAGCTTTGCTTTGTTGGAGGAGGTCAGGTGAGGCTATTTAACACTTTCTAGGACAGCTCCTAAAATATCATGGACTTAAGAAACAAGCCCTAACCCACATCTCCACAATCAGCTTAATGACTGCTGGAGGTGGCTCTGGGGAAATGGGTCCCTGCAGGTGGGTGCTGAGTCCCTTTTCTGCCCTATCCACTCCATGATACATTACATTGCAGCAAACAATGGGCTCTGGGCCTCTCTGGGAGTTTTCCCCGAGCGACGATGGCAGCGTTTCTAAAAGCCTTCACAAGCTTTTTCACTGCTTCAGTGAAATTTAAACCTTATTTTGTATATTTTGTATTTTTTTTTCCTGGGGCTCTGCTCAATTTCTGGGTGCTGGGAGGTGCAAGGGGCTGAAGATGGCAGAACCAGAGCCGGCAGCACCTCTCTGGGTTCAGCCCCATGCCCGGCACTGCGGAGACGGACGGGCAGAGCCCATACTGACAAACTTTAACTCTAAACACGACCTAAAACAGCTTAGTGGGGATATACATGAAGGAAGGGATTAGCCCCCCTCGTCCCCCCAGCCAGGATCAACAAATCCCATTAACTCGCCATCCCTGGGAGGGGAAATGCCGCATCCACTGGTCCCCGAAATAGTGAGCTGCCCCATTTATTTAGTTATTTATTTCAAATAAAAATCCCAGCCCTTGACAATGTGTCCTGCACAAGCTCTGTACTAAGAATTAATGACGGTTTCTGTGGAAAGCATCGGCATCACTGCGAAGCAGCCTGACTGTGTTATTCTGGTGCGACGCCTGCGTCGGCTGCTTACCTCTTAAATAGTTAATTCCTGGAGACTGCAAGAAGGTTAAATATGTATCGGGATCAGATGCAGTCACCTATAGCTCCCCTTTCTGCAGGATTTCTCAGGGCTACGTAGAGAACTGGGAGCAAAATTCAGCAAGAGGGGGATGAAAAATCTCTCTCTTCCAGAAAAACCCGGCTTGCTCCCGAGTTGTAATTTGCTTTAAACCAGGAGAATTACTCACCGAGGTGATAGGTAGGAATCGCACAAAATATAGTGGGGGGAAAAAAGAAGCTGTTAGAGACAACAGCAGAAGAAAAGCTCTGTTATCTATGGTAACAGTCTGGAGACTGATTTATACAGTGCATAAATAGAGCAGGAGAAGCTTTCTCCATGTAGACACTGCGATGGCAAAGGGAGAGTTTATTTTACCTTCCCTTTCAGGTTCAGCTTAATATGAAAATTCCCTGTTGAGGTAGCAGCCCTCTGCTCTGCGGCGAATGGCATTGCACTGATTCCCATAGGAAACGGGCCCAAACTTTCTCCCCTTGATGCCGTGCTGGGTGCAGGCATGAGATGCTGGGTGCGGGCATGGGATGCAAGCCTACATTCCCTCTTTCCCCAAGTAGGTATTTCATCATAATTAACCCCTCAGCTCCCCCAAGAGCAGCCCTCTCTAAGCCCCCAAATATTCTTGCTTTGTTTACTACTGGGTTTTGTGGAGCATGAAAGCTGATGGACTAGATCCTTATTTCAATTACTTATTCCCTTCCACCTTTTTAATAATATTATTTCATCTACCGGCTGTAGAGAAAAAACTAAACAAAAAACCACCCCAAACCTCTTGCACTCTATGATTTATTTCTGAATTTTCCTTGAGGGGGGAAAAAATCAACTAAAGGTCTCTGAGCTGAGGGTTTAAAATAATGCATCATATGAAAGCAAATTATATTGGAGAAAGCACAGAGAAAAAAGGAAAGATGTGGCAGGCTGGAGCCTTGTTAAGGGTTTTGAGAAATGCAACACATATTTTAGAGAATAAAACGTGTGGGGTAGTAGTGAGATCTCAGTGCTCATCTCAGATGTACCTGAGCCATTCATATTTGGGAGCCGCAAACCCCATCGCGTCATTTGACCCCTTCACATTTTGCACCTCTGTCATTTTGTGAGTATTTGCAAAGCAGATTAAACCCAAAAACTCGCCTCGCCCTTGCTGGAATTTGCTATTTATTTTCCAAGCTGCTCTGCTACAGCAGCAACGGCCTTGAAATCCCACAGCTTCAGCTTTACGGTGACATCTCCCAGTATATACATTATCTTGGCTCCTATTGTTCTATAGGTCAGCGTGAGAGCCCTGAATCAGGTAAAAGCACTTTCCTAGTCCCTTTTGTGCCGTATGCCACAATATAAATGTCTGCCTAGTGTGTGTTTCCCATACGCAGATTCAGCTGGCATTGAACAGCAGATGGTTCAGGTAGCGGATTTGAAAGCTGTCCTAGCCAGCCCCCAGCCCTGACCTATATCGCAAGGTGAATGGATGAATGCCAGGCATACCTTTGCTTCCTCCTATGTCGATCATATATCTCTGGATTTTTTTCCCCCCCCATCAGCTGTCAAAAAAAAAAAAAGAAGGGAAAAGAATAATAAAAAAAAGGAAGGGAAAAGAATAATTAAAAAAAAGCAATACCTTCATGACTGATATTTACACAAGTAAATATTTTTTATGTATATACAGCCCGTATGAAATGATTTTTAATGAATTATCTGTGAGTGAAAACAGTTCTGTAAATCAGCAGGGCTGCAGGCAATTTTTACCATATGTCGGCTTCCATTTGTATCACAGGATTTGTTTTTTAGTGAGGACGAAATATCTGCTTTTCTTTCATTGCTTCTGTGCTAGAATTAGGATCTACATAACTCAATGCATTTAGGCAAGAATATTGTCTGTTTTTATTGGACTATTATTAATGCAAAGGCGAATGTGTCCTGTACTGCACTGCACACCCAGACAGCAAGGCTGTAAGAGCTGCACGTTAGCAGGGAGAAGCCTGAATGATATTAAAAATCTCTTTTTTTCCCCATAAAGCTTCCTTCAAACCTTTCTCCAGGAGGTTTCTTAGAGAAAATCATCACTATTCACTGCAAAAAAATAATAATAACTCTGTAAAATATAAGCAGCACTCTGCATACATCCCTCCCTTCCCCCTCCGTAAAATAGCATCTGAATTCTTAATGGCAATAAGGATGAATTACTTAACGTATGGAGGGGGTGCTCAGGCTAGAAACACAGTCCGTAATAATGCTAAGCTTTAATATAACTGTATTTACCTGTAGAAGTGTAAAGCTTGTCATGCAAAACAGGAGCTGGAACCCCAAATGAGGAATTCCCACCGTAATACCCTGCAAAACGCAGGTTAAAACTTCTGACTGATCCAGGTTAGGAATAAATGGCTTTCCTAAATTCAGTTACAAAATCAAGATGAAAAGTTGCTGAAGGCGGGGAGGAAAACACAAAACCAAACCAAAATCACTACAGAGATCTCTTATTCCTGCTTTATTCCTGAACTCTGGGGATTTTATTCCTGAGCTAGTAATGCTGAGGAAATGTTTCAATTATCTTTTAAAAATATTGCTGCAATAAAGAATCTAAAGCCAGATTCCTTATCGTGTAGCTGGGGCTAAATTGGAGTGTGTGGGGGGTGGAACTTCACCCGGGTTGTGCTGGGAGGGAGGAGAAGGCCTCTGGTGACAGTGGTCCTCGCTCTGCTGCACCATACCCCGAACAAAGAGAGGTTGCCCCTATTTGTATACGGGTCCTGTATATTGAGCGATTTGCCGCTGACTTCAATGGGAACAGGATGCTTTCCATTTGCCCATGGGAATACTTCTAGCGATGCTGCCTCGAGCAGGGGGGAAGGGAAAAAGTTGGAAATATATATATATTTTTTTTTCCCAAGAGAGTAAAAATAATAAATAATAAAAATGCAAAAAAATCCCAATTCTTTCTCCTCTGCTCCCGTGTTCATTCCCTACCCTCTCCCGCCGTGTGGCGAGGAAACAGCCACGAGACAGAAGACGGCGATTATATTATGACGTAATGCTTAGATGAAAAATGTCATAACCATTTGTCACCAAATGCCCCGTGTACTGAGATGAAGCAAACAGTATGAGACTGACAGGGCTGATGAAAAACAGCACTTAAGCTAATTTTTTTTCCTGCTAAACTCTGTTGTGCACTATGCAAATATGATTGCGAAAGTGGGACATTATCAACACTTTAACGCTAGTTAACTTTCCAAGATGATACTCGGAGCAATCAACATAAACTTAGCATACAGTAACTTAAATAACAAAACTGTTTCACCACTCGGCACTGACATTTGATTCCAGCCAGTGCAGCGCCGGGTGATGGATTGTGCCGTGCCTGGGAACAGATTAAAAATACATTGCTTCAGATCACTTGTGGCAGTAGCGAACAGGAACTGGTCTTAAACCGGAATAACAATAATAGCAATTATGTACCAATCTGGCCTGAATCATCTCACCCTGCTAGCAGTTATTGATTATTAACAGGGTAATATTTGCACCAGCCAGCCTTAGATCTCATCCTTCATCCCACTGGCTTCTGCGCCAGCGCCCAGCAAGAACCAACCCACTCCAGTCCTGCAGCGGGCTCTTGCCAGCTCTTAAATTTATCAAGTTACTCAACAGCCTGATTTTTTTTCCCTAAAGGTCCAATTCCTAACGCTATGTGATCATGTGAGAATTGCAGCTTTCCTTTCCTTTTTATTTTGCCCCTGGAAAATAAAACTTCTCCTTATCCACCAGAGCCGTGTGTTGCAAACCCTAAAGGTCGTCCTCCCAAAGAAAGGAAAACTAACCTGTAATTTGTTATTTTTAAAAGATCACAGCAGTGGGACATGAAAAGATGAACTGATTTACAGGAGAGGACAGGAAGTGCATCTCCCTCGTTAGCTTTCGCCCCCTTCCCAAGGCAACAAGGAATAATAATAATACCTTTATACCTCCCAGCAGGGCTCAAAAGGGATGGAAAAATAGGCTTTAGGGTGCGAGCTGAGGGGGAAAAAGAAAACCCCTGTGCTGCAGCTGAACCCGCAGAGAAAAGTTGAATCTGAATTTGATGTCGCGGTGTTATTGATTAGGATGTTAGCAAACCTGGAGCGCGGCGAGCGGAGGGAGGTTGGACAGCAGCCAGCTGCCGCTGCCGGTCCAGGCCTGGAAGGATGCATGCTCAGATACGACAAAACCCACTCCCGTCCTAGGTCTTCCCAGGTCTTCTTCAAAAATGTTAATTAAGGCTCACATACTAAGTAAAGTACAGAGAATTAGATCTGGTTTGCATATGCAGAATGCAGGTGTGGGGAGGAGAAGCGCCTTAGTGAGGGTGGCCTACGAAGTCCTATCTAGTTCATTAATGAAATGCAAAAACTCATAGCAAATACTATAGATTGGAGGAACAAATGGCACCTTTTCTGAGTTTTGAGAGATACTGCAACACACAGAGTTGGTGCAGGGACCGGAGAGATAAGCAGAGCACCAGTCTACTGTAGGAGGTCTGGCCAAGGATATAATTACATCCAAGGAAGAGTCTTCCTTCTTGTCTCAAGGGATGTCTGGCTGCAGAAATGCCCTGAAGTGCAGGGTTCTTCCCTTTTTTGAGACTAGGGAAGGCTTTTTATGGATAAAGAAACCAAAAAAGACCCTAGTGGTGCTGGATCAGATGTGAATTTACACCAGCCCTGTAGGCCATGTGCTAGGCTTGCTGCTGACAGCATCACACTAGAGAGCAGAGAAAACCCCAGCTAGACCCTCCTACATGACCTAATTTATTAAAAAATGACAAAATACGCTTTGACTCTTTGCTAGAGGGGAAGAGCAAGGCTTACACATCACCCAGGTCTCTGCTCATGGTGGGGTGGGATTCAGCTCTCCAAACTCCAGCTGTTTTGTTTCCTAGTGCCCAGACCTGCTACAAGCTGTCTCTGAAGCAGCAGTCTGGGGGTACCAAAGAAAGGGTGAGACTCCATATGCATCCTATGGTCACAGTTCCCCTGCCCCAAGGACCTCATGACCTAGGAAAGACCATCTGGCACAAGTTTATACATTAGTAAATGCATAGCTAAATTCTGAAATTTATCCCAGGGGATCTGCATATCTGCAGGGTGAATGAGAGATGGGAAACAGAGTGGTCCAGCTTTTTCAGGTCAGGGATGGGATGTTTTTGGTTCATTAGCCTGTGCTGCCACAGCAGCTTGCCTTGATGCTTTACTCTCTTTCAGCTCCTTACATGCTGCTGGAAGGGCATCACCAAAGCTGTCACCAGAGGCAGGGTCCTGCAACTCCCATGATACCCCCAGGCAGCTCTTTACACCTTCTCCCATGTCTAGGGTCTCTCTGGACTTCAGTCACTTGCAGCTCCACACCTCCAAAGGGACGTTTGACCCTGGGAAGTAACCAGAGACCATCTCGCTGTGGTAGAAAGCCTTCTTCTGTAGCCTTGGCTGCTCCAAAGGGGAGCTGAGGTCACCCAGCATGTTCCTGTTTGACAGGCGAGCTCTCCTCGTTCTCACCCGATGCAAAGGCACTTCACCGCTGAATTTCTGAAGCTGTAACAAGCCTGGTCCTAATCCCCAGCTGCTTCTCATGGCCATCAGCAAGTCCTGGAGTGAGAGCATAAATGCACTTGTTCTGCCTTCCTGAGTGCAAAGAAACTGCGTCAACAAAGAGGATGAAATATTTCTCATGGCTTTCTGTAAATGAAGGGAGAAAAAGTAGGGCAGACAGCAGCTACTTGAACCACTCCACCTGGCAATTCGTAGCTTGCAAGAGTATTGCTGGGACAAGGTTTTTCTGCCATGAATGAACCCACTGCTTTATCATCTCTGCCCACATTCCCTTTTCTGCTCTTCCAGCTCCAGGTTTTGTGATAATCAGTGAATGGGTCTGTGAAGGGTGAGCAAGAACAGCCACCAGAGCCTCATGCTTTGCTCTCCATCATACCCCCAAAACCCAAGTCCCTTTCTGCCATGGATTTTTGTTTTGCCGGCAGCAGCGGGATACAGGGGACCACAACCACTAATCTCATATATCAAGAGTTGTGTTACTGGGGTTTCCTTGGACCTCATTTTCAATAAGGCAGGAATCTAGGCATGGTGGAGCTATCTTCCACCAAGCTGATGTCCACCCTAAAGAACCTCTTCCAAAGCCCCTTTCTGCACTTGAAATGGAGATCAAGAAAACATCCCACTTGCCGTCACATTGTCTCAAATCACTGCTCCTTTTTTTCTGCTTTGAACGACCAGGATCAGCTCTTTTCTTATGTTTTATACATGGTCAGCAAGAGGCAATCTCTTTCATAATAGGGCAGGAGCACATCCAATTAAACTGGCAAACAATATTACATTTTCCTATTACTTTGCAGAGAACATCCTTTCTGGTAAAGAGAAGCCCAGAGGTTATAGAAATTTTAAGGATTTCTTTTTCAAACTCTTCCATGGCTGAACCTGTGATCTCAATTTGAATTACCTGGTACCTGCTGTTTGGGCTGTTTGTTGTTAGATGTCACTAGCAATGGTGACGCCAGAAAGGCTGTAACACAATAGACTCAAAAGGATCTGAGGTCAAGGGCAATAAAGTTTAAAATATAATCTGTTCTTGCTTGGTGATATTTTTTGCACATATATATCCTGAAAAGAGAATTCGGAAGAATAATGCTTTCAAATGCAATCTGAAGAAAGTCACAGGGAAAAAAAGGCAATATATTTTGTAATGAATTCGTTTAAGCAACTCAGGTGATATTGTTGATTTGCTGCTCCCTGGATTGTAATTTATTAGAAATTGCTTCTGATGTTTACAGGATGCATAAAGAGTAGTTCAATGTAAATAAGGTGCTGCTGTATGTTTAAGTGTCCCTTCTGGTGAATTAAATAACTTTGTGAAAAGACTTCTTGCATATATTTATTCCACTTCCTACTTCAATGTCATCTTGGCTCAGTTAACTGAGGAGAAAACCCAGATTGCATGTGAGTATCTTCCCATTCTTGACGGACCCACACTCTGATACGGTTTGAAACCCCCAAATCATGCTGTGTGTTCTGCTGCCGTACTCACCCCCTTAACCTGATTACCCCAGGGACCCCGGTGCTGCTTTTTTTCTGGACTGAGATGCCACAGTGTGAAGCAGAAATGGTCCCTTCCCTCCCTCGACCTCTGCGCCAGAGCAAAAGTGCTGAGCCCAGCAGATGAAAAGCTGCTGCTGCCGAATGGGGAGAAAGGGGACTGTGGCACGCAGCCACTGCGAGATAGAGCACACAATATTATTCAAGAGTCACCTTTTCAGTGGAGTGATTTGCTTCATATGAGGCTTGCTTTCAACATAGAAATAAATCTGAAAATCTATATACAACCGTCTCCAATTGATCAGACAAATCTTGCATAGCCAAGGCTAATCAGAAGGAGTTGTAATGCACAGATTCCTTAAAGCATCTTAAAATTAATGGTAGGATCTATCCCAGAGCTGTATTTTTTTTTTTCAGAGTGCTTAAAGGGGGTTATGCAGGCATAATTCAGCTGGATCGAACAGTCTAATCTGAGATTTACATGATTGGTAATGCTTACTTCTGGTAATCAATTCTTGCATTGCGAGAAGGAGCTCTGAAACGAGCAGCCTTGATGTGAAGTACATTAATTCTTTCTAACAGGTTTATTCCTCCACCATTTGTTTGTTGAGCACGATTTTGCATTACACCCCTCACAGACAAACCCAACAAAGCAGGTTTGTTTATTTAACCGATTTACAGCCAAACTTTAAATACCAACACTTGCTGTTACTATTAACCATGCCCTCCTGTTAATGCAGAAGCACCTTGCAAGCCCCCAGAGAGCTTTCAGAGCATGGCATCCTACTTTTTCTCCCAGCAACGGTGCCAGCTTCCTGAAGCAAGCTCTTGGTCTGGTCTGCTGTATTCAGTGATCACCCTCATCTCAGCACCAAGGCTCAGCACAAGTTGTATATCCCTTACGGTCTTCAAAACAGATTTTTGGACTCATTTTCCAGTATCACTACAATAGTACAGAAAGCCCTTTAGCAAACAGGAAATCCCAACTTCTTTAGGGCAATGTGTGTTTCAACTAACCCTGAAGGATTTGGGTTTGTACAGGAAGATAAATTTGTAGGGGCTGCTCTCCCATGCTGCAATCACATTGTGCTTACTGCCTAGCCCAGGTATAAATCCATGAAGGTATTTATGCCTCCACCATGGATCCTAACACATAGGAGCAGAAATGTAAATGCATGCCATATAAGCCTCACCCTGGAGATGTAGGAGGCACATTTTCTGTTCCTCTGTGAGACTGGACTTCGGTGGTCTCCCACATAAACAAGTGGATTTTTAAGCATCTCACAGTCCTGGTTATGGTATTACTTGGTGGTGGTGAGTATCTCAGCACCTCCTGACCTTGAAGTGCCACATCTACAAGGCTTTAAGCTCTGCTTCAGGTCATTTGGAGATCAAAATCTCTTCTCCTTCTTCTTTTTCCATCCTCTGTGGCTATACGCTGAGTTTGGCTGTCAGAATTCCGTCACCAGTGCTGGTTCCAGAAGCAGAAGAGACTCTAGCTTTTTCTTCCTTCTGTATCTAGGCAAAGAGATGTTTGTGACACAAGCTGAGTTAGAATTAGACTTATTCATATTTTAATTTTTCTGAGCAGAAGCATAATGTTCCTTAGGCTCGATCTCGCAAAACACTGGTTGCTTTGGCCCTGATCCATGATCAGAAATCATGCATAGTGACTTGTAGCATGTCTAGGGGATGTTATGTCTGTCTACATATAAATTCTGGAAAATAAATGTGTTGTTAACATGAAGCAGTCTGTTCTAGTACTGGTGCTGGGTCAAAACAGCAGGAGCTGTGTCCAACCAAGAAAGGACCATGTCCATGAACAGCACTGTGCTTGTTGAAGAAGGAATGCCAAAGTCAATCATGTGAGCTGTGAAGAAAGAGGAAAGGTGGAGTTTGCCACTGTTGATGCTAATGAGCTTACACAACCTCATTCATCTGAAGTTAATGTTCTTCTGTGAATTTGCAAATGATTTGTACTAGCACAGAAAGGAAAAGAAGTGCCATTCCAAAGGGATGGGGAGTTGTATTTGTACTTTGTCTCTCCACACCCTCATCTTCTATGAGAAACAGTTCTCCTGATAATGGACCCATGTTTAATGGCAAGAAATATCATCCTTTTGCAGTCCAAGTGCTCATAGGACCTCTTAGATTTGGCTTTTCTGGATTCTCGGGTGGGACAGGAGAGAAGAAAGCAGAGAAGAGATTAGGGAGGGAAGGAGCTCATTAGTGGACAGAGCGCTCTTGCTCTCTCCTTTCTTGTAAAGCCTGATGAATGCCGCAAATAGGAGAAGAAAATTATAAATAAGCTTTGGCAGAGCTGTTAATACCTTGGAGTTGGGCTAGGATCCTGCCATCCCACAGATGAGCTGTGGCACTGTGGAGCATGGACCTGCAAATGAAGACTCCCCCTATACGCTGTGCTGGTTCAGCTGAGTTACATCTGTCAGCAGGCAGCACAGTTTAATATTTATAACATGTTTTGACCAGGAATACATTCAGCCTGTTTTTAAGATGCATGGCTCTGCATGGAGGGACACCTCACATTTCTGAGCCCTATGGAAAACTCCTGGTCCATGAAGGAAGCTGGGAGAGCTTTATAGCTGGTGTTCATCCTTGATGGAAAAGGTTTCCAGCCTAGCCTTGGTTTTCCAGCAGCTGGGAGGACAACCAGAGCTGGGGTTGGGATATGACATGATTCAACGGTGGGAGAGAACATGGCATTGGATTATGGATACATGATGCCTGGGAATGGCATGGGCTCTGCCAGGGTGGGATCAGATGCAATTGGATCAGATGTCTTCATCTATGTTTGCTGTGGTTTATATTACCTTGGAAAATGCTTCTGCTGTTGCTTTAGGAAGAAATTCTCTTGGAAGCAGTTCCCAGCCGTGGGTCGGTTTGTTTACATGAAGAAGGATTCAGACAATGAGAAAATACCATTATGAGCACAAATAATCATCAAATCAAGTTTTTAAAGCAGGAGATCATTTTCCAGCGAACAAACCAGTTAAAATTCAGGTTCTAATGAGAGACCAGAAGGAAAATCTCTAGCAAGAGGAGCTGAAACCTGTCTTGTTTGAATTATGTGATTGCAAGTTTTACTATTTTCAGTATCATTAATCTGAAAAAGTATGCAATGTCAGCAGAAATTAGTCAGTGTAGGAGGAAAATTTGGTGACCATTTTAGGTGTTACTTCTGTGTTGGAAATGAGTTGTTAGCTGGAAAACACACCGGGAGGTTAAAGCAGTTGATGTTTCATCTCTGTTGCACACAGAGCTGGGAGAAATCAGTGGCTATTTGGAAGGGAATTTGCATGGGACATGACAGCAGCTCCTTTCACATGAATCCTAACTTCTTCACATGCAGATATGCATTTTTTAAAAGTGAAATTTTGGGAGTCTGAGCGCTGTTCATAATTAAGTATGTGAAAGAGAAGTGGCTGGTAACGAGGAAGCTTTGTTTCATGTCTCCAAACAAGCCTCCCCTAGATGAGATTTGTGCCTATGCAGGTCTTTACAAGTGTCTGTGCGTTATTTGCAATATTCCTAACTGCTCAGACGATGAATGGGAGGGTGAGAGCAGTGTGCCAGGTGCATAAATTCAGGGCTAAACTGGAATATGTGGGCAGAGGTCTCCTGATTTTCTGTCTCATGACCCATTCCACACAGAATCCAGGAAAGGGCAGGAGATTTGGAGGTTGCTTTTAAAGGAAGTCACACCATTTTCACTTTCATGTAACCTGCTTAGCAGCTGATGTGACTGAACTGAAACCAGGCCTCCTCCAATTTTGGTGAAAACTGATGCAACGGGAATGGGTCTAACCCAAAACACAGTAATAGGTAGGATGGGTTTTGAGAACAGAGATCCTGATTTATATTTATACTTCATTATTTCCCATCCCAATAGAAAATGTAAAACAACCTTAAAATGACTGTGCAATATCAGAATCTCTCCTCCCCTGGAGAGGTCTCTAAGGGCAAACCCCATGAGAGGCTCTGTTGAGTGAGGGCTAAAGAAGAGCCAGGGGATTTAGGCTTTATCTCGGAAACAGTATTTCAATGCATCACCCTGAACGAACTGCTGCTAGAGCTGCCAGCCGGTCAGCGATTTCCTCAGCAAACCTCAGAAACAGGTGAAACACCAGCCAGGCCTTGGAGCATCATTCAGCTGAACTTTTAAAACAGCAATCCCTGTAATAGGATTAAGTGGCACCAACCAATAGGGGAGAAGGCTTGAAGAGATTTCGCGAGGCATGCAAGAGGAAGGATTAGCGAGAGATACAACAAAAACGGATGCCAGGAGAGTGCACTTAGTGCTAAGGGCAAGTGGTGCCACGTGCTGTTCACGCGTGGGGTTAGTTAACCTCTGCACCTCTGCTCCAGCACAGCCTGGACTCGCCTTCTCCATCCACAAGAAAAGTCCCTGCACTGTGTCTAATGAGATGTCCCATCATCACTTGGACACAAGCTTGTGCCCTACACTAGTACTGGCATGGTCCAGGGCTACTGGGGCTGGCAGCTGCTGGGAGTGTGGACAGCTGTATGCACCAAAAAGAGACTATTTAAGGCCACTTCTTTGCAGTCTGGTAGCCATGGAGTGGTTCTTGTTTCAACTACTCTTAGCTTTCTCACCTCAAAATGCTCTGACAGGTGTGGCAGCAAATTCATGCAGCAAAAATAGTTATCTGAGTGGGGCCCCAGATTCATTCTTTTGCTTCCCTTTTGATTTCTGAGAAATTAATCTGCTAATGTATTTGTTCCCCACATGACACTCCTAATAAACTGTGTGAAAATATATTTTCTGCAGCTAGTGTAATAATCTGAAGACCTGTCTTGTGGTTATGTTTTAGCCATGGATATTGAACTTAAGTAAGAATTGTAAGCGTGTCCTACCTGCTGCATAGTCTGTGCTTTAATATCACAGTCTTTGTGAATTCACTGATTCAAGCTGGGTGAGATCTGAGCTGTTGACGGTCTACACCATCATACCTCAAAAGACTTTTCTGCATACAAACATGAGGCCATGCTACGTAACTTCAGCCATTATCAAATACTGTTTGTTTCCTGTAGAAGATGGAGGTTTGTGTTCCTGGAAACCACATAGCAAGAGTCAAGGACCTACCAAACTTAAGGACTTCTTGGAGTTTCCTGGCTTTGTAATTTGATATATGGTTTCCAATAAGCAGAAATCCTGCTATTTTAAACTTAAAGAACAGCTCAGCTGGCCATTCTTCCCACTAACCATCTGATCCTTTCAAACTATTTCCCTTTGTTGATCTAAATGCATCCTTCATACATTTGTCCACCAGACTGGGACCTTACTGGTGAAAAGACTGTCATGGTGATGGGTACCTCTTGGCATCAAAATAACAAAGAAACACTTTGAAATGTCCTTGTTAATAACAACAACAGCAACAATAGTATTCACCAAAGTGCTTTACCTTAGCAAATTTCATAAAAGCAAGTAGTAATAGGACAAGGGGGAATGGCTTTAAACTGACAGAGGGGAGATTTAGGTTAACTATTAAGAAGAAGCGCTTCCCTGTGAGGGTGGTGAGGCAGTAGCACAGGTTGCCCAGAGAAGCATTACTGCATGCCCCATAAGCAAACAGCTCCAATTGGTTCTGCTTCTTGTTTTATCCTGAGACTGAGTTTTATCCAGAGAGGTGGCAAATGGCCCTGGAGTTATGGGTTGACCACTTTAGTGAAACTTTGCCAGATTGAGAGCATCCCATTGCTGCTGACATGTGGATGGTTGCACACAGCTGCTCTGAGATGCTTATTGATCCTGTTAAGGCTGGCTGTAGTATAATCTTCTTGGCAACTCTGGGCCAGGGACATGAGATATCACACAACCCTTCAAACTCAAGGAGCTGCATCTACAAGTTGGCTGAATGTGGATGCAGCTGGCAAGATCTTGTGGCATGCTGCAGGTTAATTTGGGAGGCAGAACCATGGAAAAATGCTGAGAACTCTTGACTTGATCACTGCTGCTGTCCCTTGTTGGCCTTGCAGAGCTCTGCTTTGCATCCACAAGTGCTAATCCGTACTTCAAAAGCACAATGTTTTCCACTGTGTCTGTCTTGCTTAAAACCCCACAGAGGTGGCTTACACCGCTCCATACTAGGTACAGGCTCCTCATCTACATCTTAGAGGCTTGATAACACTTATCCTACAGATTTATTTGTGCTGCCACCCAACATCAGACCTCTTCCACTGCTACTAAAGAGGTGCAATGCAGGCCATGTGGCCAGGAGCCTCCCCTGAAATCAATTTCATATACTAATACATTATTCCCCCTCCCAAATAATCCTGAAGCAACCTGGAACCACACAATGATACAATCTACGTGGACCTCTCCGTGGTAGAGGAGGTGACCTGGATAATGTAGCACAGCTGCTCCATGTCAGAGATGAGCTGCACCCTGGCTTTTTGACTGCCCTTTCATGAGTTCATGCCTAAACCCAGGAGACAACTGTCAGAGTCATGCCATGTCCATATTATCAGGGTCTCCAAAAACAGGTGGACACATCCCAACTGCTTTTTGCGATTGGCACTTGTCCTGTTGTGCTGAGCAAGACCTTGTTCTGTTACTGTAAGACCTACTGGTATAGAAGTCGGGTTTGAGTTTTCCATCTACATCCTTACAGGTACCATTTCTGATTCCCTGCACTGAACCCCATGGCTGGGTTTTCTTTCTGTCTTTCTGACTCAAAGATCTCTTAAATGTACTTTTCATGTCATTGCAGCCTCTACAGATGGTTATACTTCAGAGACATCCCCAAACATCAATATAGCAAAAAAGAAGAAAGGAACTGAGAAGGAACACATCTCTTAATGATTTAAAAACCTTTTTAAAGGACTGAAGTTGGATATTTTTTAGTATAGAGTGACTCCTTTGGGACCTACCCTTGGTATAAACTTGTGCTGATATCTTCTAATATCTAAAACAAATCTGAAGTTGAGGTTATCCTTTTGAGCTCAATCTTATGAAACACTGAGTACCATCCCACCTGGAACGATCATGTTTCTTTATTCCACCTCTGGGTGCAACTGAGGATCTTATTGACCTGTGCTATAGGGCTGAACACTATGTTCCCATCTTCATAATGCTTCTGTTATGAATGTTAGAGGTGGCTCTGACACCTGACTTTTCTCTCATGAGAAACACGGGCTACAAAGATCTTCCAGAACAGCCTCTTCTTATAAATAAATACATTTTCCACAAAATTCCCTTCAAATGTGGCAAGTAAAGTACTTTCACCTGTTCACTGACGTGCGTATCATATCTGTACCAACATTAATGTATAACTTACATACAAGAATCCCAACATAATCAAGGGTTTTCTCAGAGCCTTCTGTAACAGCTAAATGAGCCCTGGTGCACTTCAAGTGGGAAGGCCTGATTGACCTAAATGTTAATGCTCATGTTTCTTCACAAAGCCAGCCTTTTGAGTTCAGTGCTGCTTGACTCAGCTCTTCCATTGCCCACAGGCTAGTGTGGGTATGGGACTTCTGTCTCCATCACCTAATGCCTCGGGCAGTTACAAATCGGATGTAAGACCTGAACGTTGTGTCCTTGGGGACCAGCGTTCATCTCACAGTAGGCTCTGTCAGAAATAGTAAATTTAATGGATGATGGAGCCCAATGGTAATCAGCAGCATTACCCTGGCATGGTTTGACGTGGGACAAGTAGCACTGAGCTAAGGGGCTGTGAGCAACCTGATCTAGTTGATGTCCCTGCTCATGGCAGAGGTTTGGACTTTAAAGGTCCCTTCCAACCCAGCCATTCTATGATTTGATGATTCTATGAAATAATCCCTAAATCCAGATTAGCACAGGTTAGAGATTGTTCTTCATGTTTTGCCTGGGTGCAACCACCCTGTTTAGGATTACAAGGGGGTTGGCAGTGTAGATGTGGCCACATCACTCCAGCCATGCTGGGGCCAGAGAACAGACCCCAGTGTTGTTTATTTTACCAGGACAGATACAGCCCTAAAGTTACCATTCCATTTGCTGGTATCCAGCCTGTTATTAAAGTAGCCATCTTCCACTGCTAGTGTGCATTTGTTTTGTCATAGGCTTCATCTGTATTTTCTAAAGCTGTGCTCTAAGAAAGTTGTAATTGGAATCTTGAAATTTAATTTAGCGGTTGCCTGGTTGTCGGGCAGTTTTTCTGCCCATTGTAGGCCAGACATAATCATATTCCACCAGAGGCAGAATAAGCCAGTATGTCCTGAATTACTAAGTGCAGCACAAGTTTATTGGCTGCTGGGTGTCCTTAGGGTTGAGTTTGTTTTGGTTTTGTTTGTTCTTTTTTTCCATGACACGTGTACATATTTGTTTTTGTGACTCTCGTCTATGGGCCCTAGTGTGTTGAGTTATGATGATACATGGGAAAATAAAGAAAAATGGTAAAAAAAATACCCCAAAATTGAAAGGCCAAGCTATGGTTTAGTTAAGATAAAATAACAAACTCAGTCTTACGGTTGTCATATTGCTAATAATATATATTCTACCAAGACTAGGAGAGGGAAAGAGGAGAACGTTTGAGAGGATGGGTAGGAGCTGATGTTAGAAATGACTCTGCAGCAAAAACAAAGTTATTTAGTGTCTATCTATGTGGGTGATCTTCACTATGTCTGTACTTCTGAAATAAAATCACCTCCAGTGGATGTGGCAGCCCTGGTCAAAGGGGTCATGGTCACCTCCTCTGTTTGTGCTGGCTTGTCCATAGCCAGACTCCCTGCTTCGGAGGAGCAGCTCAGGGCACTGGTGAATACATATCTGTCTGCACCCATTTCTGTTGAAATACCCATAGAAGCCCCAGGCAGACATATGGTAAAGTTACCTGTGCTAAAGGGTGTTTTTCAAGCCTACGTTCAAACTTGAAGCACAGGGAAAATCCATGTATTTGGGCTGCTCCTGCTTTTATTATGTAGCTGTGAGGGAAAATAGAAAAAAAAAAAACCCAAAACACACCCCAAAATAAGAACCACCGCAGAACCAGATATATTCAATGTAAATGCCTTTAAGAAAAAGTAATCTAAAATTAAAAGTGAATTCATGATGATCCCTATTACAGCTTAAATTTATTAATAACCACTTAAATCACAAAGTGCCAACAGCATCATTTGAGCAGTGATTGTCTGTGAGCTGCTGCTAGGGAGCCTGACCTAGGCTTGGGGGAAGGATTGATTCAGGTTTTGACAAAAGATACTATTCTGTGGGTGCAAATAGCATATTTTCTCTGGTCACTGATGCCAGCACTGTAGCACCATGTGAATATGCTCCCAGCTGGAGGGCTGCTGTGAATTTTGTGGAAGATGCCCAGATCCTTTGAAGAAACTCAGCTGCAGTCCCCTGGCAGCTACCTGCTCCTGCCAGTGGTCCTCAGTTGACATTATCTCCTGGCTTCACCTCTGATTGCTTCTCTGTCCTCTTTTGCTCCCTGTTGGAAGCCCTTTCTCTCTGGCAGATTGATGATGTTATAGGGGGTGTCCCCAGTGGCTGTGCTGCCATCTGTCCCCCTCCCACTGGCACAACCCAGAGGCACCACCACTTTGGGGTGGGTTTCCTGAGTGCTTCCAGGGGTCAGGTTTTCCCTCTAATGACTCCTGTGTGGAGCAAACTTCTCTTTTGGTGGGATGCAAGCACCTGAAAACTGTGCCCGATCACAGGACAAAGCGTCCTGCCTAGTTAAAGACACAGCGGATACAGGGAGGCTTCCCCTTTTCTGTAGGGTCTGCTCCAATCTGCTATAAAAGTAACTTATTCCAAGATGATCTGATTCCAGGAGGGAGCAGAAGCCCAAATCCTGGTTCCTCTTCTGGCTTCGTCTTTTATCCATCCCTGTGGCTTTTCTATCCCCTGGCTGCTGCTAATCAGCATTCCTCGCAAAGAGCAGCTGCTAACTTGCCGGCAGTAGCGAGTGCGCGCGGAGTGTGGGGAGGTGGTTGGGGTGATGAAATGACATCCTTCCGGCAGCTCCTGCCCAGGCTCCTGCCTCCAGCATCACCAAAACACCCTTTTTCCCTAGATCAAGGGCTCTGTGGCAAAACCAGATTCAACCTGGCGTCCTGAATCTCATCCGTAAAAGAAAGGCTGTTTCGTAGCACTTGCATTTTAGGTAGAAAAAAAATGTATTTGTGTATGTGTATATGTGTTTGTGTGTGCGTGCACATGTGTATATATAAATACATATATATATTTTCCCCTCTGAAACAACTTGCTTCCCTTTGGGAATAAAGGGGATCTTTAAAAATGCAAAAATTCCTTCCAGACAGTTTGTCATGTCTTACTAGAAACAGCCGACCCTATTAGCAATTTAAATGATGTCTCCTATTAGCATAATTTTTAATGAAGCAGAGCACATGTTTCACATTTGTGTTTCTGATGCAGTGGGGAGGAGGCACTTGGACGCTCAATGAACGTAGCAGGAATTGGCTTTGAGAAGACTAGAAGTAATGATGCAACCCTTTGACAGTGACTCAAGCTGCTGCATGGAATTCAGTGCTGGGTGTGCGCGTGTGTGTGTTAATGGTCCCCCGCTAAGGCAGTTGATGATGTCCACGTGGCCATTGTAATGGACTGGTCTATAGACAACACCTCCTGTTTCAGTGTGACACCATGTAGATGCTTATATCAGGATTAACATCATTGCACACACTTGACATGCACACATGATTTCTGAGTCCTGGCTGGGACCTTATTTCAGATAGTCCTCTGCAAGTGGGTTTTTGCATTACAACAGTTTCCCCCAAACTCTATCTATAATTTCGTGGAAAACCTTCACTGACAAAAAAGGCCATGGGAATAACCCCCCACCGTTGTTGGTCAGTCTGCCAGATTTTCAGATGCAGGTGGAGTGAATGGAGAGGCATATGGGGGTTGTGCATGTGTGGTTTTGCTCCTCGAGCAGCAGGTGTGAGATGTAGTGTGGGCATTCTGAAGGTCTGTGAATTATTTCTGCTGTTGAATAGACAAGCAAAGTCATCTCTACTGTGTGGCCAGCTTCACCAATGAAAACACAAAAAGGGTCCACTGGAATATTTTTGGGATTCAGAACAGATTGCAAATTGCCCACTGTTGGATGTGAACATAAAAACTCTGGTTTTCATTTATATTTTTTTTTGTTTTCTCCCAGAATCTGGGAATTGCCGGATTTTTCTTCCCTGCTGTCTTTCATAAAGCGTTTGGTGATTTTAAACATGATCTAGAAGCTTTCTCAGGCCATTGCCCTACAAGCCAGGCTGTGATTGCAACCCCAAGACCTCCCTACCCACTTGGAAGTCCAAAAGGCACTAGCAAACCCAGAACCACTGATGGCAATAAATGCTAAATAAAATCACTTGCCACCGCAGATCTGTTATTATTATTTCAAATTCTTATTTGCTGTACAGTACCCTCGTGGCAGTGTGCAGGGAGGGAATGCCAATGGGTTTTCAACTCCATCAAACATCAGATAAAGCAGAGCTGTTTTGTGGTTTTTGCTAAAAACTGACATGATTTCTCTAAGATGAGATAGTAGCTGAAATGTGCCCATATTTTCTCTGTTTTCCCCCCTGGTTTTCCCCCCTCTCACTGCCTGCAGCACTGATCCATTGCACTACGCCAGGGCCTCGCACACGAGCCATTTGCGACGTTAGAAGGGAAATTGTGTGTGGGTGTGAAGTCTTGTGTGCACACATGTTCCACATTTTGTTTGCTTAAAAGCCCGTGTAAAGCTTTTTTGTTGTTTTTCTTAATGGGAAAATCCTCCTGGGAGCTGAAGTTACACAGGCAATAACACACAACATGAACCAGTAACCGATCCCCAGTGGGGAGGACAGAAATGCCCTTGTGCTGGGCCACCCTTTGGGAAAGCAGAAGGTCACTTGGACCAACCTATTCCCCCCTGCCAGCCTCCCCGTCTCGTGCACGAATGGTCTGCCATGATACGGAAACATCCTCATTAGGATAATAGGCAGATTTCCAGGATCCACTTCTGATTCCCTCGTCCTGGAACAGTCCCAAATATCACAGATGTTTTGACGGCTCTCCCAGAGGGCGGCAGCAGCTCGTCCTCCACTTGCGGCACGTTGAGCCCTGGCATGCCGGGAGCAGCAGGCTGCCGATGCCCTGTTCTGTGCTGGGGATGGCAGCCACCCCAGTGCTCCCAGTGAAACCAATGCCTTCACCCCAGCAGAATGAGGTCTTTTTAGGACATCCTGAAAGCAAGTGCTGTTTCTTGAGAAAGACGCAGAGGAGATAAGGACAGAGGCAGATCCATGCTTCCTTTCCACAGGCCAGAAAATTATGAATAGGAAACAAAGCACTGAACTGCAGTAAGGACAGTTTGAGCATTAGAGCACAAAGAAGGGAATAAACCTTCAGCACTGAGGTAGTCTTCAGCATCAGGGTTACCGTCCTCAGTCTAACTCAGTGCCAAGCAAACACTACCCTGATTTGCATGCTGGGTACCATCCTGACATCTAGAGGGTGGGACGGTGAGTTGAGAGAGATGAAACCATATCTTGATTTGTTTGGTAACCTCAGGAAATTATTTCCCTTCCACCTTCCTTCCTATCCTCCCCACCTGCCTCAGAAGAGGCTGTGAAGCTTACTTCACTCAGGATTGCAAAGTGCTTGGGAAAGTTCAAGTGAAAGACAGCATGGAGCTGTTATTGTTGCTGATGTTTTATTTTCCTCTGCCAGTCAATTAAGGGGGAAAACCTGACAATCAAAATTGTTTATCGCACTATATAACAGCCTCTTGTAGGGTATGTCTTCCTTGGGAAGGAAACAAGAGCCGCCTGTTTATGAGAAGACTGGAAATATCAGACAATGAGAGAGAAGTGTCTCTGCACGTTGCCGACCTGGCCCATCTCCCACCTGCTGTCCTCATTTATATCTGCTCAAAGCGATTGTGAAGTGGGCTCAAAGTGCTGTTCTGGCAGGGTAGCATTGCTGGCTGGCACGGGACTGAAGTCAGTGCAATGAGTCAGACCCTGAATCAGAAACCATGGGGCTCGTCTGTGCTTGTGAGTGAGCTGAGGTGGGAATAGGTGGGCTCTGAAGGGCTTTAACTCCCAGCCTGGAAACCTGGTGAGGGAGAAAGGCGGCTTGTACTGCTGTGTGATATGAGACTTGCACAGGTGGCACGGGTGCAGATATTGTTCATCCTTTTGTTTTCCATCCATTGGAAACAAGCTAAAGAAATCTGGGGCTGCTCAGCTTTGCTGCACTCAGTTGATGTGTCCTGCTCAATGAGTTGCCTGTGGATTTTGTGGCATGGCAACAAATTCAAAGCTCAAGATTCAAATAACAGATAACTTTTATTTGAATAACTGGCAGATAACTGGCAGAATAGCCATCCTTAGTGCTGCCTGCCTCATACCCCTGCTGTGCCTTTATTCAAAGCCCTTCACAAACATTAACCAAATAAAGTGCATTGAAGAGCCCTGTGAATTAAGTTAGGGAGATCAGGATTGCATCTCTAATGCTGTGCAGAAAGCTCCCAGGCCACTGCTGTTTTTCCCTACAGGACCACCCATCCCGGAGGCAGTCACTGGAGTAACCCTGCTGGCATTCCTAGGGAGATATCATACTTGGTCTTCAGGTTGTCCTCTGAGCTATGCTCTCGTAGCTCCTGGACCTTAAGCTAGTCCTCCATTTATTGAGTGAACAAGTGACTGAGAAAGTGCTGTATGATACATCATGGACACAGACATAAAGATTCATTGCTACCATGGGGATAAAATATAGCTCTTTCCCTACCTTCTCCACATAGCTTTTTCCTTTGAAAGAAATCCCATGGTCATTCATGGGGAGGTATCTACGAAGAGCCACAAGAAAGGATCCACATGTTCATGATGAAAAACATCAAGCTGCTGTCTCAGGGCATCAAGCTGAATTCAAGTAGCATATTGAAATTCCAGGAGAGACCATAATTATTCAAGTTAGAGCTTGGCCAGAGCATTGGGGTGAATTCTGTTAATCAAAATATGTGTGCTAGTACCATAAATGATCACAAATAGTTCCAAGCCAGGCTTGATAACTCCTTTGGAGAATGTTGCCATCAGCAGCAGAGACCTACCCAGGACCGTTCAAGTACAGAAGGGGAAAGCCATCTGCAACTTTCAGTGTCAGCCAGAGGCTGCAGATGCCAACATCATGTAGCCAGGACTTGTAAGGCTGTCTATAGGAGGAGGATGTCCACTCAATATAGCCAAATGAAATGTCTGAACTATCTCCTTGTCCTCAGAAGGCCAGTTGTCCTGAAAGGATGCAGCTCTGGCCAACACAGTGATCACCATATGTACACACAGAGGTTAAGGAATTTAGAAAGTACATTCTGCCCAAAAGGGATCTTTAAACTGAAAAACATCTTTGGTATTCATAGTGCTACCTCAGTAATGGTACTGCTTAATGACTATGCTGGTACAAATAAATAACAGCAATTAGCTAACAGCTGACAGTGGGGAAGGATCCTTTCTTCATTGGAGGCTGAAACAGTTGCCATTGAAACCAATGGTAAGAGTCTTCCTTTTTCCCCCCAAGAGACCAACTCAAGTCATTCATGAAGATTTGATTTATATGTTCCATCACTGATGGAAAGGCTTGAAGTCCAGGGAGCTGAGAGGGAAAATGTGGAGTTGTGAGTGATCCCCATGAGAACATGGATTCAGCCTTCATTAATAAACAGGTCTGTGGCAGACACACATCTGCTTTGTGTCATCTTTGAGTCCTACAAACACCGCTCAAACAGCTTGCTGCTTGTGCAAGGTGGAATGGCATGGTCCCACATATCCCAGCAAGCCACTGGGAACACACAGCATGGTCAATGTCCTCGTCTGCCACGAACTCCCAAAAGATGATGATGATGTGCTTGGAAAAGGCAGAGAAGTGCCTGTGGTGGTGGCATTCACACTGTCCAGCTCTGAGTTTAGCTCAGGAACACAACATTCCTGAAGACCTCAATATCAGAGAGGGATATTCCACAACTCCTGCCTCTCCTGGTCCTTTTGTATCCAGGCCTCTGTTGACTCTCCCACAAAGTCTGGCACAGAGCAGTGCCCTGACTTTAATTTTATAGAAGCTGGGTGGTTTATTATCCCTGTTAGACTTCCTGTCTCCCCCCATCACTTGAACAAAGCTTTGGGGAGATAAGTGTTTTGAGAGCTGGAGTGAATTTAATTTATTTTATTGTCCTCATTTTACCTGCTGGGTGGAGGTCAAGAGGAAATATTCAATTTTATTTTGGATTTTAATTTAGGAATATCTGAGTTATCTTATCTGATTGAAACTGATAATGCTAAATATTTCAGGGAAAGGTATGTCTAATGTTCAATACTTCATGGAAAGGTGGGGATGAAATTCTGTGCTTGTTAGTAAAGTTTTTGTAAGCCTCTTAATCAGAATTGATCTTACAGCTGAATGGTTCCTTAGGTGGGGGCTTTAACTAGCACTAGCAGTGCAAGAATATATTTGTCCTACTGTTAAGATCCCCTGGTTGCTCTACACTTTCTCCCAGCAGTTGCTTGCTCCTGTTGTACTATGCTGTCATCTGGAACGCAAAGTGATAGTAATTGGCCTTTTAATAATATCACAATGTCCAGCCTGATCAAGTGCCAGGACTGATTTGGGCTTTATTATCATGCAATCTTCCAGAAAATTAATTGCTATCTCTGCTGGTGATAACCCAGACTCTTAAAGATGAGTATCTCCTCCTGGTTTAAACGGTAAACTTACTGGAAGAAGGGTTGCCTTCTGCTTAAACATTAAAAATCTTGCTTAAACAAGATTTAATTTGCACTAAGGAAGAATAGTGTAAATGAAAGTTTAACTTCCGAGGCTGAAACCTGGGGTTTGACATGAGTTAGTTCCCTCCCTCCCTCCCTTCCTTCCCTACTGCCTTCCTTCCTTCCTTCCTTCCACCACTTTTTGGCCAACACTAATCCTGTGAGGTTTTAGAGGAGTTCCCACCCAGCAGGTAGTTCTTGTATGTAGGTTTTGCACTGGGCAGCTTGTTAAATGCATATGAAATGCCTTTTCAAATGTGCTACGGAGTAAATGTTTTTTTCCTTCTCATTTGTTGCTAGGCTAATGTTGTGAAACAGCAGAATAGGCCATTTGCAATTGTAATGCTGAGCAGTCAAGCACAAGCATGTTAGCATCTAGTGCTGCCCGCAGATTGGCAGCTGGCACTTTAGGTATAGCTCTCAAAGCTTATTAAACTGATCGGTCTTTGGAGTTTTAAATCTTTCCTACAGTGTCATATTTATGGGCACTCATGCCTACCAGTTGCTCTGCTGAGATTAATTGGCATGTCTTTGTGGGATCTTAAACTTTGAGGTAAGCTATATGAGATAGTGCCACCTTCACAAAGTCTTCTGAAAGGACCTTTGTAATAAATAAACAAACTGATTTTGTTATATATTTATACTGTTGACCTGTCTTGTACAGCCATCAAAAGAGGTTCAGGATATTTCCATTGACTGTGCATCGGAATTTTAAACCTCCAAGCCAAAGCTTCAAATTCAAAGCCAAGTTGATGGGAATCAAAATTTCAACTCTTATGTTTTGGGAGTTCATTAACCTTTCTAAGAACCACAGTTACATATCATCTCCTTCCTCAGCAAAAGGAAGTTATTTCTCTTTGTTTTTCTTGTTCCACTCTGCTGCGGCCCAGGAAAAGGAAACTTCTTGGGCTCTTACAAGGTTTACAAGGGGCTACCCTGGCACTGTGGTTTCCATAAGTGATGGAAGGATTCAGCAGCTCCATTCGAAGCTCCTATGCTCTTCATGGAGGGGACAGTACTTGGATTTATTGTCCTGTGCTAACTGCTTGGCAGGAGCACTGCTTCTCCCCCACAAGGATGGTGGGAGGCACATCATCTTCCTCTCCACATAGTAGCTGGTGAAGACATGAAATTAATGTGACCATATGGAAGTAGGCTGCGGATCTTGACTGTCTAACACTCCCCAGTTTCCAAAACCATGCTCCTAACACAACACAACCATAGGCTGCTCCAGACCCAAAGCTTGTGGCAAACAGACGATTTTGTTCCTCTGCATCAGCCAAGGTACCCTGAGGTGTGAAAGATAAAGGTCCCTAGCAATTTGTAACTGCTAATGCTCTGGCCCTGAAATCATCATGGAAGACATTTTATTTTCTGTTTATTCATCCTGACTTGAAGTGAATCAACTTCTGAGCTCACACCATGTGACAATGGCAGTGGTGCATGTGTTTTCTGTGCCAGGAGAGAGTATCCAGGCAACTAGACCAGATATCAAAATCCTGTCAGATTTTTCCCACCCTGTATTTTGTCTGTCTTATGGCCCTTATTACCACTGAATTTAGGACCTGTTGATCTCTAATGAATTCAATTTCACAGCTGCCTTTGGCAGACAGAGCAATGTTTCCATTCTGCAAACAGAGATCAGAGACATGGAGAGCTATGTAGGAAACCTGGCGGAAGTAGAGATTGAAGTGGGATGTCCCAGGTGGTCAGCTAGTAACAGAGATCCTTGTTTAAAGGTGGGAACAGTTCTGAGTGTGAGCGGTTCAAGCTACAAAAGGAAAAGCTAACAACAAGGTGTGTTGCTGCACTGTGGGAGAATTTGGGCTGGAAGGGGCCTTAAGACATCTCTGGTCCAACCTCCTCCTCAAAGCAGGGTCAGCCCTGGGTTTAGAGCAGATTGTTCATCCAGTTCGGTCTTGAAAACATGCAAGGATGGAGACTGCATTTCTGTAACCCACTCCACTGTTGGTGCCCTTTGCTCACAGTCTGAAGCATTTCTGCATCCTTCTGCCAAGTACCAGCCCAGTAAGTCCCTGCAAGTATAACCTGGAAGAGGGACCATACTCATCAGATGGAGGCTAATGATTTTAGTGATGAAACCAAGAAGTTCTAGTCCTGGTAACAAAATATGGAACCCTGTGTATGATTTAGAAGTAGGATCTACTCTACCTGATACAGGCACTCAATGTGTCTAAATTGTGCTCTTGTTCTGAAACACACATATACTTGCTATCTGCCCAGAGCAGAGAAGCAAGTACTCTGAAGACCTCCACAAGAAGATCCTTAGACCATCCATAGCTTCTCTGGGCACCCATTCCTGGGCAGGAAAACCAGAACAATTTACCTGTCACTGTAATTCCTCCCCTTTGAGTGAGAAGAAAAAGCCGAATGCTGTGGTGTTAATTTTTCATGCTTATCCTTTTCGTTCCTGCTCTTTGTTCAGCACTTCATTGTCAAGAGGAGAAATTGAGGAAGACAGGCATCATTTCTTGTATGACCAAACAGCCAGAATGAAAATGGAATACCTGACTTCTTTTTCCCTAGTTGTTAGGAATGTGGAAGTCAGCCACAAACATTGTCATGGTGGGATGGTGGCTGGATACTGAACTAAGTTAGACTTTACATAAGTGTGGAATTTTGAGACCTGATAATTATTTGTTATGTTGCAAAGATTCATCTCCCTCTCTGGTCATATTAGAGAAAGAATGCATTTTCTTCTATTTTAAATTAGAAAAATGTTGTTGATGACCCAACAAGCTCAAAATTCTTCCCCGGGCTGGGGCATAAATCAGTAAAATCATGTGCATTTTTAATTCCTTGTCATTTTAGTTTAATGTCCTCAGGTTTTATTTCTCTCACAATTCTTCTCAAATGTGATTATTCCAAAGCCTATGTCCTAATTAAAAAGCACAGTGCCCTGAAATAAGAGATGATATGCATGAATGTCCTAAATAGAGAAAAATAAATAAATAAAGGTCCTGTTAAATTTTCTACATAATGTCCCTGAATAAGGAAGCATCCCCCTCTTCCTTTTTGACCTATGGATATCATTAATATGGACTGTTCCAGCACAATGAACTGGAAAGAATGGTAATATTTTTAATTTCCTCTCTTCGGCAGAAATAGATGCTTTACCACAGTAATGTCTGCATGGGTAATACACTGACTTCTGGCTGACATGAAACGGGACTTTATCTCGGATTTTGTGGGTATGTCAGAATAGGGTCTGATTACTTCGGGAAACAATATTCATGCCACAGATTCTACTAAACCTTCAGAGACAACTCACAGAGGCTCTTCCCAGGTGACCTGGAGCAAAACGAGCTCACAATTCCTGTAGGCAGCTTGGCCACCCTTGGCAATAAAGCCAGGCACTTGGCTAACAAATCCACAGTTGTCCCTGTTTGGTAGCATAAATATGATTTTGTAGTAAGTTCTAGGTGCAATTCAGCTTTCATGTGCTGGACCATGGGCCCAGCTTTACCCAGATTTGCCATTGTTACTCCCAAGAATAATTTACAGAGAATTGAAAGTGATACTAACTCATTAGAAATCAGTTATTAGAACATCTTTCACTGACTAGTGAACCTGCAACCAGGCACAAGCAAAGGTGAGAAGCAAAATGGACTCAGAAGTTTGCAGGGGATCTTGTTCATTCCCTTAGCGCAGCTCTCAGCCTTTCATTTTCCTGCTTAAAATAATTTTGCTAATAATCTTACTAAAGAAACACAAGAACAACTAAATCAGTAATCATCTTCTCTTTTCTGTCTCCCAAAGAGCTTGCTACTGTGTGGGCTATGCGGTCCCATCTGATTCACGTGCTGTTTGTTGCTGGACTGAAAGGAGCTGCTCTAACCCCTATCTATGCACTTTGTCCTTTCAAAGTAGAGGGAAAAACCAGCTTGGATTTTAGTTTATATGCAGAAAGTCACACTGTAAGTACCCTTTGCAATTTTCCAGGCCCCAATGGACACAGTATGTTTGATTTTCCTTTGTTATATTAAAAAAAAAAAAAGAAGATTTATCCAAGGAATTATTTAAGGTGAAAAAACCCTTTTACTGCCCTACAAGGTTTTAGTGGAGGAGAAAAAAAATGAAAGAGTAAACACGCTGCTTCCCTGCAAGTCAGGATGGGGAACTCATGGCAGGGCTCCGAAGGAGGAGTTGCCCATCCCCATGTCTAGGCTGGATACCATGCTCCTGTGATGCCCCTGTGCGAAGGCACTGATGTGCTGAGGACAGCAGTGCATGAAGTGAAACCCAGATCCTCAACCAAAGCCACCCCAAGCAGGCAGGACAAATTGCACACATGATCCAGGGCAGGAGCTTGGGCTGCCAATGGCTTTGATGTATTATGTGTGCTTTCTGCTGCTGCAGGAGTAAGAACAAAGGGAAGGGCAGAAGAAAGCTGCATTTAGTGGGGTTTTTTGGTACCAAAGAGAAAACACGATGATGGGACAGCAGAAGAGCATGAACTTGTGAAAGGCTGTTCTGGAGCAAATGCAGGGCAAATCCTCTCCCAAGGAAGAGGATTAGAAGAAATAGGCTTTATTTGCGGGAGGAAGGTTTAGGCTAAATATTAGGAAAGCTGTTCTACCCTGAGAGTTGAAAAAGACCTTTTCCAAGAAGGTCGTGAAAAAAAGAGTAAGGCATCGGTATGACTGTGACCTCTTCAACAAGGCCTCTTCATTTGGCCTGAATGGGGAACTTCATAGATCTAACATGACCCACATCATGTTTCATACAGATCCTAGCTGTAGGCTATTGTTCTCCCATGTTTTGTGTTGGTGCATGGCCTAGGGAAGGTCTCTGAGAGCTCTTGTTGGGTTGAAGGAATGAGTCAAATGTCTGCTGGGACTGCACTGAGCCTATTTCTTTCCACCTTGGTGCAAATGGAGGCTGAGCGCTGGCCGGGAGACCCTTTGGAGGTGCATCCATCTCTCTGGCTCCCAGCCCTCGGAGCAGCACCGAGCATTTCCCTTCGCTGCCCATCTGAGGCACAAAGCTCGGGAGATCTAACATGAGCACGCAGGAGGCGGCACGGCTGCGAGCATAAATGATCAAAGGGCAGAGCAGGCTGATGTGCATAAAGACGCTGTGATACAGCAGAAGAGATCCCCTCTAGCCCTCACTGATGCTAATGCATATATTTACCTCCTGATTGACTTCATAATTAATTGACTACATGGAGTAGATCCTTCTCGCACCTCCCTTGCTCTAAATAGGGCTGCAGAAGCCTGCAGAGTAACATGGGTGTAAAACCGAGCCATGCAAGGGATGAATGCGGCCTTTTGTCTTTATTTTCTCTGAAAGTACATAAAAGCTATAAGGAGCCTGTAAGGATATAAATGAGGGCAGAAGTGCAATAATTCAAATCCCAGACTGGGGTAGGAGAAAATCAGCATACAGAAGGGCTCTGGCAGTAGTTAAAAAGAAGAGGGTTTTGTATTTTTGACTCTAAGGTGGATATATTGGAAAAAAATATGGTAGAAAGGTAGGGGAAATTAATACTTCCATCCCAAGCAGAACAAGGAGAAGAAACATTTGTTATGCAAATCTTTTCATTATTGCAAATCCCTAGTGCTGATAAGAGATAAGCGTTGTTCTAGCTTTATTTCAAGTAGCTCCTGCACAGACGTTGGTATGTGATTATATTGCTGCAAAAGAAAGAAACAAACACACACATTTACCCTGTACATTTATTTCTGTTACTGGAACATGAATTCTGGAGCCTGCCTGAAAAGGCATTTGGTCCATTGAGGCTTGTTCATTTTACTGCTTTGTTTTCTGCTAAGGTGACATCTGCTCCTGAATGACCTTAGCATCTTTTCTCTCTGCAGCCTGGCCCGGGTGGCCGTTCCCTTTATGCGCATACATTAATGTTCGGGTGAATCGCAGCTTCATGAGGTCTGTTCTTTATCCTTTTCATTTCCACTAATCCCGGAGCCTGCAGGGAACAAAGGGCTGGATCCTCACGGTGTAAACGGCCAGACTCCACTGTAGGGATTTACATCCACTACAGCATGACACCGGTTATCTCCAAAACCCATTCCCCACTTCACCATCTCCACCATCAAATTCCTTGTCCTTGTTGATAATTTATTGCTTCCCCCCTCACTGATTTCTTTCTGCTTAGGAGGCAGCTGTAAGATTTGCTTGCAGCAGTGGGGGGACGGTGCAGCAGCAGCTCCCATCCTGGGTACCCCCTGCCCTGATCAGACACATTGCAGCATGAGGGAGGTTGTTGTTGGGGCGAAGGATTGATGCACCCAAATGGCACGGGATGCTGCTTTTCTCCCCATCACTGTGTCGAGGTGCTCCATATTTTAGTGGCCCTACTGCAGGATCTATCCCTGACTGCTGCTGCCTTCCATGGAACTCAATGAGGTTTGGTCAGCCCTGCATTTAGCTGAGACACAGCTATCTGTCTGCCTAGCTATTAAATTACATTTCCACGTGACAACAGAGCTTCCAAAGTTTGCAATATAATTTCAGTCTTCATATGCAGCTCTTTGAGCCATTTTTCCCCCCTCCCATTGTTTTACCGTTCTCTCCCCATTCAGAGGCTCAGTGCTGAAAACAGAATATTACATTTGTCCGATCTCCCTTTGTCTGGCACCTTTGTTTTTTGCATCCCCACCAAATGAAATCAATTTTATAACTGGCTTCTCTGACCTGGCACCAGAATGACATGCCTACAGTTTCTGCTACAGATTCTCCTTGCTGTCCGTAATAAGTTACTTAACCATTCCATTATTTCATGCCAGTTCCCGGTGGGTTTTAGCTGCACAAGACGTCTTTCTGATGAAATTGGCACTGGCTTTTAAGAAATCCAAATCAATTATATCTCCTGGGCCCTGCTCGAGACTTTAAAAGAGGTTAGTTAGGCAGGATCTTTGTTTTGCACATCCGGATGGAAAACGCACAGGCATTTTTTCCCTCCACCTTTGTGTTACCAACAGCTCACATTGTTTCTTCAATAAAATTGTTTATCGTTGGGAGAGTCGGGAGCTCACTCAGGGAAGAAATTTGGCTGATATATATGGCAAGACTCCAATGGCTTTAATGAATGCAATGTTGATCACTTGAACAACAGGATCAGCAATATGGCATGGATGCGATAGCCCTTTTTTCCAATCCTGGTTATAAAGTACCAGATAACACCGTTGTGTCAGAGGGCAAGTCCCATTAGAAGGGAAGAATTATGATCTGGGTGTTAGATCTGGTTCCTTTTCCCATCTTCTCCCTAGCAAGACTTTGTCCTGGAGCTGATCCAATTCTTTTTCTATTCAAAGTGATACTGAAATCCAATATTACCTATCCTGGCAAGCTCTCTGGTAAGGAAAAAAATTAATCCCAATGAACTTTTCAAACACCATTTTCACTAGTTTTCTGAATCTTCTCAACCGAGGCTTACTCAAACTATTTTCTAAATGAATACTAAAATGTTCATTTACGGAAAGGGAAAAAGAAAATCGACTCCTTCACTTCTTCGAGGTCATATCGTTATGCAAAAATCCACATGTGCACAACTTCCCACCTTTTTAAAAAATCAAACCTAAATTTGACTTGTTCTAAGTACCTAATGGGAGCTGCAATTTCTTGCTAATTATATAATTACTCCAGATTGTTATGTAGCACTGGCAATTAAACACTTGAAATACTTTTAGCTTGAAGAAAGTAATTACGTAATTCCAGTGAATCTGCTCGAGTGAAGCTGCATTGGTTCCTGCTCCCCTTCCCCTATGACTTCATGGCCGCAGCCGCTCGCACTGAGATGCAACGGTGAATTCCTGAGCTGCTGATGAAATGGCAGAACTCGGCCAACCTTGGCACATCACTTTATTGCACCTGAAGGGCAAGACAGGTATGATGTAAGGGGTTAACATGAAAGGAAGACCTTATTTATATGAACAGAGTGATATGGATGTGTGTGTGCGTATATATAATATTCTGGTTTTAGAAGCCATTTTCTTTTTAGACACTAGCAAGGCTATGTCCAAGGGAGCATCCCAGCATTGCAGTCCCCAAAAGGACCTCCCTGTCACACTGTCCAATGTGGCCCCAGTCCTGTGACTTCCCAGTGGATATTTTCATGGGAAATGTTCACTCATGCCCAAAAAGGAGTGCATTGCATTGCATGGCGTGGCACCTCCCATACAACCTCAGGGATAGCTCAAGCATAGCTCAATTGCTATTCAGCACCTCCTTCTCTATACCTGGAGCAGAGCCCCACAGTTACACATCTGAACAACACAGAAGAAAATGCCCTTGTCCCAGTAGCTCAGTATAATGTCCCTTGACACCTAACAC